>WEKX01010915.1:290926-330079 GCA_013390025.1 Pitta sordida
TGTGGCTGTCGGGGGGGAGAAACGGGAGCACATCGTGCCTGTGGAACAGTGGCCTAATGTACGGCCTCACACTGAAGGAGCTACAGTCCTGTCATGACTTTTCACCCTGCTCCCGCGCAGAGCTATTAGTTCAATTTATTTAAATTGGCAATTCCTGGTTTACAGGTAGATAAACCGATAAAGGAATTCAGCCAACAGATGGCCTGAAACTTAGGCAGGAACAAGCTGACTTTCCATCTGTAAGGAGCAAAAAATCTTGTTGCTTGTAGATGTCAGTAGGAAGGATTTTGGGGGTGGCTGCTGTAGCAGCTCATTGTGATACTGGTACAGGCTTGGTTCTCATTTCAGTGCTTTAGCCTGTCAAAACATTTTGGATATGTGTTACATTTTAGATATAGTCTCAAGCTGTGCCTTGGACATCAGGAGGAATTTCCTCACGGCAAGAGCGATTGGCCGTTGGACTGGGCTGCCCAGGGAGGTGGTGCAGTCACTGTCCCGGGTAGTGTTCAAGAAGTGACTGGATGTGGCACTTAGTGCCGTGGTCTGGTTGACAAGGTGGTGTTTGGTCAGAGGTGGGACTGGGTGATCTCAGAGGCCTTTTCCAACCTAACTGAGATTGATTGTACATAGCAGATATTTGGAGACATTGCCCTAGAAACAATATTTCTTGTCAGCAGAAATAGCCTGTCCCCTCCATGGAGCGTGTAGAGAAGGGGACCACAGCACTCGCTGCTGCGTCACCTAAAGCAGAAGTGTTTGAATCAAATTATCCTGATCATAGCAAAAACATTTTATAAGACCCAGGCCAATAGAAGTGGGACAGAAAGGAAGTTCTAAGTTCTTACAAAATGCAAGCGTTTGCAGACTTTGAAGCTCATAGCAAAAAAAANGGGAGAAACGGGAGCACATCGTGCCTGTGGAACAGTGGCCTAATGTACGGCCTCACACTGAAGGAGCTACAGTCCTGTCATGACTTTTCACCCTGCTCCCGCGCAGAGCTATTAGTTCAATTTATTTAAATTGGCAATTCCTGGTTTACAGGTAGATAAACCGATAAAGGAATTCAGCCAACAGATGGCCTGAAACTTAGGCAGGAACAAGCTGACTTTCCATCTGTAAGGAGCAAAAAATCTTGTTGCTTGTAGATGTCAGTAGGAAGGGTTTTGGGGGTGGCTGCTGTAGCAGCTCATTGTGATACTGGTACAGGCTTGGTTCTCATTTCAGTGCTTTAGCCTGTCAAAACATTTTGGATATGTGTTACATTTTAGATATAGTCTCAAGCTGTGCCTTGGACATCAGGAGGAATTTCCTCACGGCAAGAGCGATTGGCCGTTGGACTGGGCTGCCCAGGGAGGTGGTGCAGTCACTGTCCCGGGTAGTGTTCAAGAAGTGACTGGATGTGGCACTTAGTGCCGTGGTCTGGTTGACAAGGTGGTGTTTGGTCAGAGGTGGGACTGGGTGATCTCAGAGGCCTTTTCCAACCTAACTGAGATTGATTGTACATAGCAGATATTTGGAGACATTGCCCTAGAAACAATATTTCTTGTCAGCAGAAATAGCCTGTCCCCTCCATGGAGCGTGTAGAGAAGGGGACCACAGCACTCGCTGCTGCGTCACCTAAAGCAGAAGTGTTTGAATCAAATTATCCTGATCATAGCAAAAACCTTTTATAAGACCCAGGCCAATAGAAGTGGGACAGAAAGGAAGTTCTAAGTTCTTACAAAATGCAAGCGTTTGCAGACTTTGAAGCTCATAGCAAAAAAAAATTATTCTGTGTTTTAGTGAGCAGAAACAAATTTACTTTTTGCTGTGGCAGCCTCTGGTAAAACTGTGCAGAATGTTACGATCCAGGTTGTGTTGGGTGGATTGCTGCTGTCGCTTTCAAACATCGTGAAACTACTATTGCAGCAGAAAAACCAAGGAAATGAGTTGCTATTTCAGTAATGTCATTATGCTTTTAAAGAGAGTAGTGGGTTTTTTTTAAAAAAATTATTACCATGTGCTTATTTATTACCAAGATTGGTGTACCTTCCCACTCCTTTGCTGTGTGTACCTCACGCAACCTGTGAGCAGCCAAAAGACGTTCTGGGTAGGTGTTTTGGCAAATTTTAAAAAATTATTATTTTAGTCCTATGATTATTTTGCTGGGGTGGATTTTTGCTGTGGTGCTGGACAAAGCAGCCTTTTGGGGAGCTAGGGTGGTGTTCCTAGCAGTGTGCAAGGAAAGGATTGCACAGTACAGGTTGCAGCTGAGGCATCTTTTTGCAGGTGCTGATTAGACCGATGCTGGCTTCAAAACAGATGAAAGGTAGGTCTCGGCTTGGATGAGAAGCATTTTTGTTTGTGCTTAATGTCTGTGTGTGACTCTGACAGGTGTGGCCTGCTTCTTTGTCCATCTTTGGATTTGTTTGCTTTCTCCCCTGGAGTGTTGGACTCAACTTGTTTAGGTTTGGGGATTTTGCTTGTTTGTTTTCAGCTTCCTTCTTTGTACATAGAAGCACAGAATGAGCTCCAGCAGTGGAAACTTAACTTTTTTGAACTTGAAATAGTCAGCATTTAAAAGTCACCAAACTGTTGTTGTTTTATACTTTCTGCACTTTGAAGAAGTACAGTATTTAAAGAATAAGATTATATTTTTTTAGAAAAGGACAACATTATGGGCAATTTAAAGTGAAAGAATTGATAATATACACAGGAAAGTAACTGCTTAGATTTAATTTATTGCATGGTATTGTAAGTGGGAAAGCCTTAAGTCTCTCATGATGCTCAGGATGTCTTCCCAGACTTCGGCTGCTTTACTTGTTGCAAACCTTCTGCTTTTGGAGCTGCTTGTTTTCAGAGGCTTTAGAAAAGTGGTGACTCCTGGGGGTCCTTTTTTAAGCTGCGTTAATCTATGATTCCATGAGCTGTTAAATATGGTGTGAAACATGTTACCTAAGGGCAGAGAAGGTCATTCTTTGCTCAGTCCGTAGAACCAACTGGTAGTAAATGATATTGGAGATGGGTACTTCATGGGTGTTTGTGCTTACTTAACCTGTGCTCCAAATGGAGAGAGACTTTGAAAAAAAAATTCAAGGTTATTCTCCAAAGCCTGTGTGTGATCTGTTCCCAGATTCTCTGTTTCTTTTAGAGAAAACTCTAGACAAAATCTTACAAGGAAAAGCGATGGGGTTTCCTGTGCGATGTCATCAGTGGGGGGTCTTTTGCAAAGAGAAGTTGCCAAATAACAAGCAACTAAAATGTCATCAATTTACAACCATACAATATAGTCAACAAAAATAACCGCCTTCAACGCGTGGTGACCTTGTGTGAAAGTCTAGAGTGTTTTCTCTTAATTATATTCCACTAATCCTCTTTAAATGTGGGTTTAAAAATGAGCTCTTAAACATTTTGATTGTGGGCATGACCCTTGGCAGAGTATTGTATGGTATTTGTTTAATCTCAAGCTGGGTGACTTTACACAATGTTATGAAATTATGTACAACATGTACTTAGTACTTTCTTTGGTCATCTTTTGTTCTGCATCTGCCCCTTTTTTTATTTCTCCCTTGAGAAATGGAACACAAGACAAATCTGGAGTGTTCTCACTGATCTGCTTTCCAAGTAAATGAGCTATTTCAAGAATGAGTTGGAGGAGCCGAACCAGTTCCTCGCTTGTACAAATAGTTCACAGCACTGTACTGTTTCATTTAGACTACTGCAGAAATTGTTAGGCAAATATCTTCATTAGCTGCGGGATTCTGAAGTCTCTCTGCATCTGAAGGGTCAGCACCATTTTCCTGTTTTATCAAGCTGTTACATGAATACCTGTATTAGAACATGTGAAACATTTATTCTGCCTCAGAGTCCACTTGGTGAGGTCACGATGACCTTGTGCCTGTTGGTTTGGCATAGCAAGGCAACCTGGCGGGCATCAGTGTTTGCTCATCACACATCCAGCCTCCAACCTGCTGGACGTGTGATGAGCAGAACTGGTGGTTCTGTTTCCCTTTGGGTCTTGGTCTGGATTATTCCAGCTTTGAATATTTGAGCCCTGATGTAGCAGATAGATATAGTTGCAATTTTGTATCAGCTTGTGTTCTCCATTGGTTCCCAGTTCTGGTCAGGATGGTTGGCTGAGAGTATTTCTCCAGTGCTGATTTTCTTTCTTGGTCTTCCAGAGAACTTATGATGCCCTAAGCAGGGATCCATTGCTGCTTCCAGGAGTACCTGGAATAGTTATGGGTGCCCTTTCCTAAATAAAAGTAAGGTAATCAAAACTCTCTTCTGTTCTTCTGTCCACTGCCTTCCTTTCTGTCATCGTACTAGTAGAAATGAGTGCATTCAGCAAACTAACCTGATGGGAAGGTTTTCTGTGGCAGTGATGATGATTTAGAGGGATATTTGGGGTTTTTTTGAGAAGTGGCTTCTTCCAGAAAAGGTTCTTGCAACAGCTCCTTGTGGAATTGGGTAAGCCCCAGCATGGGTGCTGGAGCATGTGGGTGTCCCTAGGGAACATGAAGGCTAACCTGATGTGTCACAGTGCAGCAGATGTAGAGAGGAAAGAACAACAGGTTGAATGGCTGTATGTGGAATATATATATATATATGGGCAATTATATTTTCTTTCACGTAGTTTGGGTGAAACATGTGCCATTAGGAAAAACTAGACTAAGTTGGGGAGCAATTAAATTGAATCTGAAAGATCAGTTTGATTGGAGTCACTGGAGAAGAGAGATGAAAAGTAGAAAGTTTGGAAAAGTAAAATGTTTCACTTTAGGACTTTGAAATGTGATGCTAAAAAACACGAAAATCAACCCTCACACCAATGGTTTTGACCTAGAGTGCGAGATTTTTTTTTTAAATTCTGAAATATAAATGTTTGTGTTGTAGGTTAAAGCTTGTACATCTAAGGCTGATTTGAAACAGTAAGGAAGGTTTTGCCACCACAAGTGGCTTTTTCAGATGCTGGTACACCTACAGCTGAGCATCACAGTCAGCAGGGTGTGTGGGAAGTGCAGGCTGCCTCTCTGGGGTGGGGGTCAGCTCTTCACCTGTGGCTTTTGGTGCTGCACAGAGCCTCCTCTGTCATCCAGTGATCCTGGATTGTGTATTCTTCTTTCCTCAAAAAGCACAAGGAAGCCTGGCCAGGGTGTAATTTCTAAGTCATGCGGAGCCATTCCTGTCAGCATCAGGTTGGGTGACTGCTGAGGAGTTTCATGTTGGATGCTGGGTGGTAGGTAGCTAAAGCTGATGGAAAAGATGTTCTACAGCTCCAGAAGTGGGTGTTTTTAACAGAGAAAATCATATGGCTTGAATAAAAGAAGACCATAGCTGAGACTTGAAATACGTACTTGTTAAACTGCCTTTAACTTGACTCTTCACTGATCTGAGGAGAAGTGAGTCCCTGCTCTTGTGTCTGCTGCTCCAAACTACAGCACTGGTCGAGCTGCCTCATTCCCTGCACATGCACCCTGCACTTGCTGGCCAAGGTCTAATACATTACCTTCCCATACTTTGTTCATGGTGGTGTCAGTAATATTGTGGCCAACACTTTCACTGCCATAACATGCAAATGTTTCTGCCCTTTTCTGAGAAGCTCACCCCACGAGCCTGAGTAAGAAGCCTCCTGGGAAATGAAGCTTTACAAATACACCAAGTAGGCAATCAGGAGGAGCAGCCCTGCTGGCCAAGCCTGTAGTTAAGTTGAAGTAAGGGTACAAGGTGTGGAGAGCTGCTTCCTGGGATGAGCTGTTGTAACATCACTGCTGGGTGCTTGTTGTCCTCATGTGTCAGGCACATGGGGAACACCTGGAGCTGGTGAGTCCTCAGCATCTGCCCAGGATTGCCATCTGCCCACCCAGCAGCTGGCCAGCTCTGCTGTCCTGGCAGTGTGTGTGTTCACCAGAAACCCTGTGAGCTGCTTACCTTTGAGCTGGCCAAACAGAACTGAAATGGTGCTGAAAAGAAGCAGCAGTGCTGTCCAATTAAAGGTTAGTCACTGGGCTCTGACTAGATTTGATGGGGTTTTTTTTCCTCTTTGCCTGCATGACTCTGAGGTGAGCTGCTGAACTTGCTAGTGCTGTGGTTTTCTGGTTTCTTTCTTCATGGGTTGGTGTTTGCTGTAGAAGTGGGAGCTGAGAGGAGAAGTGGTGGTGAGCCTGAGGCCGCATCCTCCTCCCAAACAGTTCTCCTTTGGAGTTCTAATTAAAAAGATCATTGAATCAGCTGAACTGGCCATCTGTTCAGTTAAAGCTCAAAGGGAAGAAATGTATTACTTCTGTTCTGATTGACCAGGCTTTATTTTCCTTCTCAATTTAGTTGGCATGTACCAAAAAATCAGGTAGTATCCATTAAAAGAAAACATCTGCCTAAGTGTGGTGATGTTTGGTATGATCTCTAAATGCAGAATTTTCAGGAATAACTTTTTCTGAAAGGACAAGTTATTTTATTACCTCAGTAGTCTACTTGATTGTAATAGCTAAGCTCAAATGTTTTTAGAGAAGCTGTTAAACTGCCTGGACTGTTATACTGGTGAGAGTATTTGATGGAAGTTGTTCCACTTATCCTAAGGAACCAAGTATTCTTCTTATGTGTCCCTGTGTGAGGAATGGTGTGGCACACACTGGGTATTCACAGAAGTTCCCCTGAAAAGCCAGTCTTGGGGCTTCTTTTTTTAAAAGACCTGTGTCAAAACCAAATTGTTCTTGAAATGCCACAAAATTCTCTTCCAACAGTATAGGAAGATTTTTTTTTTCATCTGGAAAAACTTCCTTAATTTTTCTTATTAAAATGAGCCCTAGAGAGTGACTTAGGTGTCTGGTACATGAGAGTAGAACATGCCCAACTGTTACATCAAATGTAGAAAACAGTCATGATGTTGATACAAGTAGTTGTTGCTCTTTTTCCGTGTTGTGGGAAAGTTCCAGTTTGTGTGCTCTGTCTCTGTTAAAAGAGGAAAAAGTACCATGTAAGGAAAACAAGAAAAAATTTTGCTGGAGCCTTTTCAGAAGATAATGAGCCCTTGGTCCACACGTTTCTGAGTTGTTGCAAAACAGGAGTTTAGGACTCTAAACTGAAGGTATTTTTCGTTTTTGGAGCAGGTGGATCCATCAGGCTTGGAAATGGTAGATGTGTAGATGCTTTCTTGCTTTCCCAATGCCCCTGAGATTATTGATAAATGAGAAATCACTATTGAAGCAGCATAAACTTTAATGGCAATAACTCCAACCAGTGTCAGAAGGATTTCTCTCGGCTGGAAAGAAAAGCAAACTACTGTGACATTGTGTCTGAACCAGTTTTAAGGTCTCTTTTTGCGTCTTTTATTGCACCCCACTCCATGCTGAAAGGGGCAGTGGGAAGTCAGGGTGGCTCTTTGACAGAGAAGAAGTTTTCCTAAGAGGATTTGGTCTGGACTAGGATTTATCTTTCCAAATGAGACTGTATTAAGAATATCTAAAGGATTCTTTTAGCTTTGTTCAAATATAGTAAATATTCATCTCTATAGTTTTAGGTAGTATCAAAAGTATGCTTGTTATTTCTATCTCTCCTCTTTGGTTGGGCAGGTTAATATGAACTATTTGACTTCCTTTTCATTAGTGATGAACTTTTAAGATGTTAATCTTCTGATTAGAGAATCTGGATTGTTAATGACCTGAATCCCGAGGACTTCTAGGCTTTGAGACACACTATAGCTTATCCCATTTTCTCCTCAGTTTTGGCACACACGGGCAATCTGGTCTAGAGGAACGTTTGTGGGATAGCCTTAACTTGCTAGCACTTGCATCGCGTGTTTTTGAAATTTGATTGTTGTGCTTCTGACCCTCTGGGCTGTGCAATGCTTGCTGTGCTGTGTCATGTGTAGGGAATGCACTTGGTGTAGCGAGCAAAGCTTGCACTAAGAGGTTTGGCGTCAGTAGAGCTGGGATGATTCTGTGTCCAGAAATGACTCTTTAATGCTGTCAGGGGGTTGGGATGCTTACCTTGACCTTGTTTCCTGCAGGAAACATGCACAGGAGGTTTTTTTGCATTTTTCATCCCACTAATACTCCATTAATGTGAAAGTCAATCCTAATCATTCTGATCTAGTTAAACTTACTGACAGTGCATTCTCTTGCCCTCCTGCTTTCATTTATTGTTTCTTGAGCAGTCATATTATTGCAGAAAGTGCCTTTAGGTGTTGCTTCTGACTAGTCCACAGCCTTGCAACCATAGCGGCCACCAATATGCTTGTAGACATTCTTGCATCTAAACCCCTAGGCCTTTGTCTTATATTCAAGCAATTGGCAGTGCACAGCTATGGTCTCTGTTGGAACATCCGCATGTTGCATGCCTTGGAGTGTATTTTTTGTGTCCCATGAGGATCAATCTACAAGCTTGCAAGAGCAAGTGGGTTGGTGAGATGATGTTCATCCCTATCCCTCTGCTGCAGCTGTATATGCAGAAAGTACTGTGTGGAAACAAAATATAATACCCAGTGATATAGCTAGTAATGCTTAAAATTTGAGGCTTAATTCGAGGCATTAGCGATCTGGTAATGAGTGTCACTTGTTTGAGCAACACCGTGGGTTATTTGACTGTAGCATGACAAATAGACACACTGGGAAGTTACGTTTTGCTGCAGATGTGATGATAAAAGAATGCTTTCTAACAATTAGCACACAGGCTTCAATAATAAAAGAACCATCTCAAACAGTGAAATACAGTCTATTTAACTTATAAATTGAATTGAGAAGTGATCTGTTTAATATACAATTAACTTGAGAAATTAGTATAAGGAGAATAAAAATATGTTTAAAGATACAAATAAAAATGAATCTGCAGTTGCAATTACTGGGATAAAATTAAGAGGACTATCCATCATTTTAAGTCTGGCATCTAGAAGATACCTCTTTAATTGTGTTCTAACTATATCATAGCCTTTGATAGTTAAGTATCTGGGCATTTGGTGGGCTGTGACTGCTTTCCTTGAAGCTTCCAGTGTTTGTCTGATGAAAGAAATAAAACCAAAATAGAGCAGCCGTTGCCTGTAAGAGCTGCCAGATGATTAGTAGTCCCCTAATTTTTGTCTTTGAATGTGCAGTCTCTTCCATGATTAAATTTAATGCCTCCTGTTCATGCTGTGCATCTTCAGCCGGTTGGAAGCCATTGACTAATGATCATCACTTCTTTGTGTTTCCTGTGTCTGACTTGGTTTGGGGAAAGACTGAGCAGGAAAATCACAGAATCACAGAATATTCTGAGTTGGAAGGACCCACAAGGATCACCAAGTCCGACTCTTAACACTGTCTCCCTGGCGGGAGTCGAACCCGGGTCTCCCACATGGCAGGTGGGGACACTTACCACGGTACTAAAGTGGATTTGATGCCATGTCACTGGAGCAGCTCAGGGAGGTTTGCGTTCTGAGTGTTAATCCAGTCTCATCTACAGTAACACAGAAAGAAGTGTCCTCTGTGTAAGGGGGAGGTCATAAACACCTAGTTTTGTTAGTTGGTTTATTCACAGGCAAAAAGCTTAAGGAGTAGCTTTATTGATCAGTATTGGGTGTTATAGTTATACCCTGTCGTTCGCGAGGAACGGGACAGGCCACGAGCCTCGCAAAACGCTAAACTCGCAAAGAAGTGCAGGTTGTTAATACGCATGCAGGCCACGCCCATTGCTCCCCGCCCAGAACTCCGGAGCGCTGTGGACAATTTTCTACTCCTTCCCATGCTCGCTCTCGGCGCAGGTGAGCAAAGGGAACCGTTTCTGAGCGGCTGCTGCGACCGTGTGTGCTCACAGCCCAAACCGCGGGTCGCTGTTCCCCCCACCAGCCCCCCTGTCCGGGCCGCGCACCAGCCCACGCGTGCTCGCCCTGCCCCCCTCCGGCGGGGAAGGGGTGTCCCTGAGCTCTGATCAGCATACTTGGAGCCTGGAAAAACCTTAACTTTGCATGTTGCAAAGACTTTGTGTATGTTGCTGTGAGGGTTTTGGGGCACTTGCTCTGTCCTGGAGCTGCCAGCCCTGTTGCTGTTACTGCAGTGTCTTCTTCACACATCATTGTGTTGGATGTGAGTTGAGAATGGGGTTAGCAGCTCTTACCCTGAGCTGCTAATTAAATGGGGCTGGTCTGTTCCATTCTTCTGGTGTAGTCTCTGGCCTTTGCCTTTAAACTTTTACAGAGTTGGGTTGGTTTAGGTCCCTTTTTTTCAAATGAAATTGTGCTCTATCACATGTATCGGGAACCAGCCCCAGCTCCTGCTGTAGCTGCAGAATGGCTGAACTTCTCATGGTGTTTAGGGGCAGGGCAAAGGAGAGCAGGGATTATTTTGACCTCATGATACAATCGGCTTAGCATGTACTTAACATCACAGCTAAGCTATATTAAAAGGCAGTGGCTGAGCTGGTAACATGTCACAGTGGTCTCAAATTAAAGAAGGGACTGGTGGATGATGTGGATACTCACCTTGCTCTCACCTCCCAACCCCACAAGTATCTAGCGCTGTTGCTTCATGCTTTCCGGTTGTTTTACTTTTTCTGGAGTTAAAATGTTGTGGGTCCAGGTTTAGCCTAGATATTTCTCACAGTGGTGGCCGCATCCTTAAATGACCACTGAAAACTTAATTTAACTTGTGCTGTCCTTCCAGCCTCAGTATTGATCATGCTCCTCTGTTCTCCCCAGCAGGTTGTCTGCTACCTACTGTGAAAAGAAGGGCATGTTTTCCAGATGCTCTGGCTCATTCTACTTGATTTTTTCTAGGAATACAAGTTGACTTCATTGTAAGTGAGAAGTCCCATTTCCTAGGCTTTTAGCAGAGCCACAGGGCAGAAGGTAGAATGATCTTCTCTAACTATAGAAGCATATTACACATAGTTGAGTTTACTGTTAAGGAGTGCAGTTTTTAAACTATGTGCTAAAAAAGTTGCAACGTGCTTCTGGCGTGTTTTCTTTCATGTTATTTTCTAGTGGTATAAATAGAATGTGGTTTGTGATACTGCAGGAAAAGAATTCGCTCTTTTTATCCTTAAATGCACGTAGTATGTGGCAGTCTGCAAAGGAAAGGCTTTTCTGGCTGTAAATATGTGATCAGACTTAATGTGAAGAGAACCTGTTCCTTGATTCAGATTTGATTAGACAGCTTGAGTTGACAACAATATCTTTGTGGCCTGATAAAACTATCATCTCTTCATAAGTCAGGTTTATTGGACTAAGGGAGCATAATGAGGCGAGTGACTTCTGTAGGCAGGTCACTCAGACTGCTGCACTGTATAGTTAAAATAAAAAGAAAATACTTCTTACTACTTTTTCTAGAAAATAAAGTTTCCTACAGGGACCTAAATAAAGGAAGAAATTAAAAGGGATGGAGTCAAGATCATAAAAAACCCTCAAAACCAAACAAACACCCACAAAGAGAAAAACAAAGAACCCCATGAGTTCTTTTTTGCCAACTTACTCATTCCAAGGCACAAGACAAGGCCCTTGTGGTTGAAGTCTACTTTCCAAATGCTGTAGAAGCATTAAAACTCTCATTCTGGTGTGTGAGGAGGTGTGTGAAACTCAAACTGCATGCGTGCCTTGCATGACTTTCTCTGAAATGTCTTCACTAGATGTTTGATCTTGAATTTTGTTTGAGCTTTTATGGCTGGAGGTGGGAAAAAACACCTAGGTGTCATTCCAAAACTGACAGCTACTTTGTGGTGTAGTTTACTGGAACAGGTGCTAAATAACTTCTTTAACTAGAATCTTGAAAAACCAGCTCTTTTGGTACTTTTCACTTGCTTCTGGAAGACTGAATGGAAAGCCACAAGGGGCACACTTTTACAAAGGCTGTGAAGAATTTATGGAGAGTTGGTCAGAACTAGTTGTAGTAAGCCTAAATTAGTTTTGTAAAGCCTGAAAACTAACCTTCATCATACCTCTTCATTGCTTTTGAACTACTAGTTGAAATTCATGGAGAGAGAGTGCATTTAAGGTTGTTGGCAATTGATGTTTGGTTTATGCACAGTCTGTTTTTCCATCTGGATTAAAAGATGCCGACAGGATAATCCACTTGAGATCATAATCTTGTTTGTAGCTCTGATTTCGCATCATAGGAAATGCATCAGTGTGCATGAGCCCTGGTACACAAATAAAAGGTTGTGGATGCCTCAAATGTTATCTTAAAATTGGATATGACTAATTAGGACTTTGAAGAGTTGCAGGCTGAGGTAGAAGAGGAAATTCTAGAAAAGCATAGCCCCAGCAGGGACAAGAGCCCCGGGACATGCAGGATTGGAAAATGCAGATGCCAGCAACATGGTACAGAATCACTGTGCCCCCAGGGCAGCTGGAATATGAGCTCCTTGCCCTTGGGAGGGATGAAGATGTTTTATCCGTACTGGGGTTTGAATCGGAAAGCAAGTTCTCCTCTAGTATTGTGAAGATAAAGGGAAGCAGGGCTGTTAGAGCTCCTGTAATGTTTTTCCTGGCTGGGACCTCACAGGGAGAGTGAGCCTGGAGCCAGGTGCAGCTGTGCGGCCAGAATGCCAGTACCTGGTGTCAGTGATGAGAAATCCCTGGTTAACCCGAGTCTGTGGTGGATCAGCTTCTGCCCATCTCTTCTGGTACAGTGCAGACCAAGATGCACTGCCCTCTCACTCTGTTCTGTTACTGGCTTGGCCAAGGTGGGGATATTTCATTGGCTCCAAAGGTGTTATTTTGAAGGAGTTTTGTTGTTCAGGTTTGTTTATATTTACTATTGAATTTTCAGTTGGAGGTTTCTTCTAGTAAGCAAAAATTTTAAACTAGAGATGCAGTTTCTCTGCCAAAGTACAGATTCTGTGGCAAAGTACAGACTCTGTTGGACACACATTATTTTGTCAGAGATTGGTGATTTTGATTGCTGGTCATCTTTTTTTGATGAATTTTCTATTCACCATCCCTTTGGTTGCACAAAGGCACTGCCAGGTCAAGAAATGTTCATTAACTTATTTAACAGCCAGTCATTGCCCACCATTCAAACTAATAATTTATTTACCCCCTTGGGGCTAAGGTAAGATGTGCCAGTAAGGCATATGCAGGTGTAGATCCTTCTGTCCATCATATGGATAAAGGTATCTGTTCCAAGACCTTGGGTGTATTAGGTCATGATTGGATTTACCAGGTAGAATTAAGTCTCAGATTCTTAAAATGAAGCTGGAGTCTCATCTTAGGTCAGTACCAGGCTCTGGAAAAGCTTCAGAGGCTGGTTGGTAGTTTGTAAATGAAGGAGGGTTAGAAGGTAGTTACCCTTTACCACAAATGGTTCTTATTGTGGTAGTTTTCAGACTGCATTGAACTTGGGAGCTCACACAGGAAAATTGTTCAAACCGAGAACCTTGTGCATAGCTTTTGTTGCACAGTCAGAGAAAAGTAAGGTGTAAAGGGCAGTCTGAAAGACTCACACTTGAGCATAACTCTTCTGTGGCTCTGCCATACATGTACGACTTTGTCCAATTTACAGGGCACAGGGTTATATGAGTTTCGGGAGAGTCAGTTTTACTAAAATTAATTATTCTTGGCTTTTTTTTTCTAGGATCACATGATTCTTTCAGCTACTGGGTTGATGAGAAATCTCCTGTGGGACCAGACCAAGCCACAGCCATTAAACGTTTGGCCAGAATTTCCTTGGTTAGAAAGATCATGAAGAAATGGTCAGTGACTCAAAATCTGACTTTCAAAGAGCAGCTGGAAGGTGGGATCCGCTACTTTGATCTTCGTGTATCTTCCAAACCTGGGGAAACAGGACAAGAGATTTACTTCATACATGGCTTGTTTGGCATCAAAGTATGGGATGGGCTGAAGGAGATTAATACCTTTCTTGAGCAACATGCCAAGGAAGTAATCTTCTTGGACTTCAATCACTTCTACGCCATGGATGACGGCCATCACCACTTCTTGATCAACAGGATCCGTTCAGCGTTTGAATCCAAACTTTGTTCTGTTGAATGTGTAGAATATGTGACATTACAGTATATGTGGGAGAAGAAACACCAGGTAGGGAAAGGATGTGTAATGTTTTTCAAACCCCAGAGGTTAAAATTTTAAAAAGCATGTGAGAGGTATCAGACTGAGGATGATGCTGATGGTCAGTTTAAAGCCCACTAGGGCCTCCTTTATGTAGTTTTCCTCTATTTGTGTGACATAAATGCATAAATGTGCACTGATCCCATGTTTTCACACACACTGAGAACAGGGTTTTCAGCAGCAGCTGAATTTTAGCAGTGGCTGTAATTCCTAAGCTGTAAAATACATGAGTCTTTGGGAAGTTCCTCTGAGCTGATGTTGTCCATGCTAGGGCTAAAAATTAATATTACATTAATTTGTGTGCTAATAAAAAGCATTGAATCTTTAAGCTATCCTCTTACAGAGAACCACCTTACAAGGGCTAAAATACTGACTTTTGATTTGGAGAAGGTTTTGCTGACAGCAGGACTGGCTTTGGCATCTAATGCTGCAAGTGTGAGCAGAATGCCTTTACACCAGTCAGCCCAGTTTGTTTTAGACACTCAGTAGAAGTTACTCAGAAGAGGGCAAGACTGCTAAAATCCTTAACTTAAAGTGCAGATATAGTATTCTCTGACAGTAAGAATCTGAAGTTGTTCAGAAATGCATTTGAGCTGGATTTTTTGAATGACAGTTTAGTGTGTTCTTGGCAACTTAATAATTTTAAACTGGTGACCCCTAATGCCTGAAGCAATCCTGTCCTCATAGCTGACCTCAATTATCTGCATCTCCTTTGGCAATAGTGCAGCAAATTTACTGACAGCCATGACTCAAGAGCAGCTCCTTTCTGCTCGGTCCTGTTTTCACTGCTATGCTAGCTGCATCAGTGCTGTATGAGCATAAGCCCATGCCGCATCCTGTTCAAATAAAAATATAATTGTGAATATTTTTTTCCTCTTGTTTTGTTTTTTTATGGTTCTGTCAGGTTCTCATCTTTTACCACCACCCTTTGCATCAGGAATACCCCTTCCTCTGGCCAGGTAATAAAATGCCAGCACCGTGGGCCAATACAACCAACGTGCACAAACTGTTACAGTTCCTGGAGACCACACTTGAGGAACGAAGTCGTTATGGGACTTTCCATGTTTCCCAAGCAATCCTCACTCCTCGAGTGAAGACTATTGCACGGCACCTGATTCGTGGTCTGAAGAACACACTTGTTCATAGGTAAGGACTTCTCTTGGTTTCTCAGTTCTTTGCTTACTGCCTTTCCTGTTGAAAGAGGCACTGAGTAAGCAAGAAACTATGAAAGGTTAGTTTAGGCTTGATGCAGTTTTGCTCAGTACTGTTGCTCCTGAGAGAGATTTGGAATCCTTAAAAGTAAAGAGTCAGGGAAAGTAATACAGTAATAGGGTATATATGTGACTATCGGTGTGTTTCCAGGTAACTGGAACTTTTTCTGAGTGTGATATGGTTTTGTAAAATGTGGGCTGGATCTATTGTTTCAAACCAGTAATTCGCTTCAGACTGTCTGAACTTGAATTTAGAGGGGTAAAAAGAAGCTTCTGCCACAGAGGAAAACTACCTCTTTCTGGTCTCAGTATTGCATTTGTCTTTACAAATCTGTCTCAGTAACTTCAGTAATAGCCAGAGATGCACGACCTGAGGCAGAATTTTATCTTGGGCTTTTTTTTACCAAAAATTAGATTAACCGCTTGACTTTTTTAGTACCACTGGGCCATTGTACAGTTGATTTGTCTGTGAGTAAGGTCGTTATAAGATGGTTTTGCTTTGGGTACTGCAGAGTGCCAGTGATTGTTAACAGTGTTAACAGGATGACCAGCATAGTTCCATGGGACTGTATTTTATGAAATTATCACCTTGTAGCCTGTTTGTTAAAAACTACCAGAGCTGTAACAGCCCTGGCGGGATCTGGTCTCCTGGCTCACTGTCTGTTTTGTCTGTTTTGATGTCACTGGCAGTTTAGCTTGCCATAATTATATTAATTTTTAAATTACGCTGGTATAGCTGGTCACAACTGGTCTAACTTTATGAGCAACTGAGCTTAATACGAAGCAGTGAGATAAACACACATCTTCAGCAGCCCAGTCAGGTTGCCTGTGGGAGAATCATTGTCGCTTTAGAATTTGTTAGTGTATTATTGTTTTGACGCTAAAGTCCATGTAACTTCTTAAAAATCCTTTCTAAAAATAGCAAGTGTTGTACTCCCAAAAGTTGCTGATGGAAGTTGTTGATTTGAGAGCAGCCCTGTCAAGAAGGACTTGGAGGTTCTGGTGGGTGAGAGGCTGGACATGAGCTGGCAATGTGCACTTGTGGCCCGGAAAGCCAAACACTTCCTGGACTGCATCAACAGCAGTGTGGACAGCAGGTCAAGGGGAGTGGTTCTGCCCCTCTGCTCTGCTCTCACGAGACCCCAGCTGGAGTGCTGTGTCCAGCTCTGGGGTCCCCAGCACAGGAGACATCAACCTGTTGGAGCGTGTTCACAGCGAGGACATGAAGATGATTGAAAGGGATGGAGCACCTCTCCTGTGAGGAAAGGCTAAATGAATTGGAATTGTTCAGCCCAGAGAAGAGAATGCTTCAGGGTGATCTAATTGTGGCCTTTCATCACCTGAAGGGAGCCTACAGGAAAGATGGAGAGAAACTTTTTACCAGGGCACATAGTGACAGGACAAGGGGAAATGGCTTTAAACTGAAAGAGTAGGTTGAGATTAGGTATTATGAAAAAGTGTTTTGCTGTGAGAGTGGTGAGGCACTGGAGCAGGTGACCCAGCAGTTGTGGATGCCCCATCCCTGGGAGTGTTTAAGGCCAGGTTGGGTGGGGCTCTGACCAATCTGGTCTAGTGTAAAGTGTCCCTGCCCATGCGAGCAGGATTGGAATGAGATGACTTTTAATATCCTCTCCAACGCAGGCGATTCTGTGGTTCTGTTAAGTAAGGAAATTCCAGGTGAAATATGAATCACGGAATTTTCAGTCCTGTTTTCATTTCCTGTTCCGAGGCGTTGATCCGGTGAGAAGGAGCCGCTGGGCGGCGCTCGCGGGCCGTGAGTTGGGATGTTACGGGAATTCTGCTTGGAGACCGCCGGAGTATCGACCTGCTTCGGGCAATGGGCGAGCAGCTCCGTTTCAGGTGCCTCCTGGCACAGAGCTGGGCTGGAAGCCACTTTCCCTCAGCCCGATCCTTACCACTTGTTTCCAGAGTAAACTGAATTTCGGAGGGGTGCTGCTGTTTGGCAGAGAATGATTGCTCGTGTACATTTACACAAACTGGCTGACGTGCAAATCAGCCTTTGCAGGTTTATACAGATGTCTGCCTTCTCATGGGATTTTTGCCCTGAATATGAATATTTAAGTCGTCTTGAGCTTTTGCTAAAGGTGGAATATACGGCGGTCACACTTAGCTGTCTGTCTGTCTGTCTGGTGTGTCCCTCGACAGGGGCAGTAATTGTACCATCACTCAGATTCTTTTTTCTTGGTAAGATTTTTTTCTGTAATTTTCCCAAAGAGGGTGTGATAGAGTTTTTAGACTTCTTGGTTTTGTTCATCTTTGTCATCCTGGTAGCTAATTTCCCTGCCTATCATCTTCTCAAATAATGTAGGTGTGTTATGGCACTAATTTAAATAATGCTAATATATTTAGCCACTTGTGTCTAACTGCTGAAAATCCTGGTAGCTTCCAGTTTAGAGTGCAAAAAAGCTGGTGCAGACTCTTGACTTGTACTGTGTCCAAATTACTTGAAACTTCTCCCAGTGGTAGAATTTCTAGTTCCGTTTAACTCAGTTCCTGACACACCTCGCCTTTCTCGAGCTGCAGTGGTGTATAGTGAGACGTTCAACCCCTGCAGAGCTGACAGCCTGATTCTGGGTTTGGTTTCCCTGATCCCATTGCTCTGGGTGGGTCTGGAGGCTGAAAGGAGCTTGGTAGAAATGCAGTGTGCTGCCTCCAACTTTCGTCCTACCCACCCTAAGGCAGAAACGGGCAGGAGAACATCTTGAGCCAGATATAGCCTTGCTTTGGGCTATACTGAAGTCTGCCGTGAAACTGGGCTTTTGATTTTAACACGTGCTTGTGTGAAAACAAACTAGCTTGGAGAAAATTGTAGTGCAGTGTTAAATCTTGAAGCATAGTCTCCTCAGTGAACACAGAGTTCACAGATGTTATTTTCTATGCCTGCTAGTTTGGATTGAGGGCTGACCAGGATTTCTGTTTGACAGCTCATGGCTACGTGCTACACTATGTGCTTGTCTGATCAGCCTGTTGTTCTTAGGGTGGCAGTCAGGACCCAGTCACAAATAGGAGATAATTAATTTTGTTAACAGCGTGTTATGTTTGAAGTAAGTAGTGTATGTGTAGAGGTGTCTTTTAAAGTGTTTAATTTTCTTTATTTCAATTTCTTTAGGAACCTGCCCATGATTTTGAATTGGGTGAAAGCACAGAAGCCTGGTATTATGGGTGTTAACATAATTACATCGGACTTTGTGGAGCTGGTTGACTTTGCTGCTACAGTTATTGCACTGAACGACCTCCTTTTAGAAGAGGATGACTCTGCATCTGACTCCTGATTGCTGTACCCCGCCTGTGCTCCTCAGTGCACATCTTCGAACTATGCTCAGTGTTTTACTTGTTAAGTGAAACCTATTGTAATCTCTCTTCAAGAAAAGAGGTTTCTTAGAGCAAACGTGGTTAGACATCACGTACAGCCCTGTCCCTGCTCCTGGTGATTTGTGGGCCTGAGTGGAACCAAGTGGTGTCTGAGTGCTGCTGCGTGTCTGTCTGTGCCGCGTGTTTGACTAAGTTATGCACACATCTGCTGCCGTCTGGCTGCTATCTGTCTGCCTGGGAGAGTTTGGTCTCTGCAGCAGATGTACCCGATTGTGGTGCACATCTCCCTGGTGACTGGGCTCACCTTGTGTGTGCATCCTGTGTTTCCCCATCACCAGGGCTCACTCCAAGGATTGCTGCTGATCCCATAGCAGTGTGGCCAGGCTGTATTGTCCTTGGGCCACCTCAGGCATAGCTGGGCCCGGCTGGAGGCTGCTGCTGTGTTCATTTTGGTGTTTTAGACACTACCTCTGACTTACTTGAAGGGACAATATTGCCATTATCCAGGGGGGAGCTGTTAACACTGTTAAATATCTAAACTGTCCTTTGGGCCTGAGAGGTGAAGGCTTGTCATGCTTTTCCTATTTGGAGTCCAAATGCTTCTTCTGGACCACTTTATTTTACTTTATTACTTCAATACATTTATTGCAACTGTGTTTAAGTGGTTTCTTTTTTTGATTTTTGACATTAATTTGGTGAGTATTTCAATCTTCACATTTTGAGGATTATAACTCACAAGTCTGAATTCCTGTTGGGACATTTGAGAAACTGCAGTGCAACCTTCTCTTTTGCCTGTTGGTCACTTGGGGTTTTGTTCATCCATCAGTTTTTCTTTGGGGAAAGTCTCTCACACAGACAATCTTCCCTTGGAAGAAGCTGGGCTAAGTGGGGGATTGCTTGATGTTCGAAGAACTGACAAACAAAAGCTGACAGGGACTGCTCAAAGCCCAAAGATTGAATCATTTTGATCTGCAATGTGAGAGTGAGTTCTGAAACTGAACCTGAAAGTTGTACTTGTAGGTGGAGCCACAGCTAAGGGGGAGGAATTTCTCCAACCTTCACCTGCTTGTGGCAAGCAATAGTCTCACAAGCACGGGCAGATGTCAGTGCTGCTTTTTTCTGTAGTCATGCTCAGTTCTGTGTCAATTCCCAGCAAAATGTGACCAGGTGTGTTTGGGCCAATGCAATCGAGTGTTGGTATCAGCACTTCATTCGCTAGCTGATAGCAGGCCTACAGTCTGGCTGATCTTTGTTTATTTAGGAAAAACAAAGCACAAAAGTGATTTGAGTAGTAGATATTTCTCTGCTCTATCATTTTTCTAAAGCAATTGTGCAATAATTATTCACTGAATATGAATTTATATTAATGTCTAAGCTTATTTATAATAGAATGGGTAATTTTTATAGATGTTTTATTCAAGAGAAAAGTCCATCTCCAGATTTATTATTTATTTTGTTATTGTATCTTGTGTCTGCCATCATGGTTTGACAGCTGTGAAAAGTCCCAAACCTTGCTTGCTTGTTATAAACTCTGAACTGGGGACAAGTTTGTCTAAAGGTTTGCAGACCTTCCTTGTGAACCTTGGCCGAATTCTGAGCAGATTGTAATCTGATTTATCTGTTGTTTGCATGGTTTTCATTAGAGTTCCTTGAATTTTTTAACTAAATCCTTTTTCTAAGGGAGTTGGGAGTTGCGGGCTGCTTATCACTCAAGCTGTCTTTCTCCTTTTCTCTTGTGTTCTAGTTATGGGGAACAAGTCATAAAAATCAGGTTTTGGGAACTAAGCTCAAATATCTACTTTAATGCTTCCTTTGAAGACCCCAGCAGAAGGTTTTTGTTATTTTTGGTATGTTTTTGTTGTTGGAACCTTTTTTGAACAGCACTGTTGAGTCTGCAAATTTATTTAAAATACCTGGATTTTTCGTAGCTATATTTTGTGTTAACCGACTTTACTTATGGCCCTGGCTGAAATTCTTTGATTGTTACATGTATGGATTTGGTTTCAGTGGTGCTGTAGCTGCAAATTGTCTCGGAGCTTAGAACTCAGAAAAACTTGGCCTGAGCACTGATTGGGTAGAAATAATGTTTGCAAGGTTTTCTGCAGGACCAGAAGACAAGGAAAGAAAGTGAAGTAAATATGATGTTTGCATTTGACCCTTAATTTATCTTGTATTCTATATATCTACCTCAGAAGAGATTTGTTGGGTTTAACCAATATGTATTTGTATTGTGCACAGTAATGACTGTGTTGTTTGTCTTTCTGCTCTATTTATTTGGTTAGAAATGGGATGGTTGTAACTCGGAGCTTTGGTTAAACCTCTTCAAGTGTGAACTCAGTTTCTCTCACACACTTGCTGTTAGCTCTTGCCTCTTGAAATAGACAATGGCCTGTTAGGTGTTAAGTGTGCTAGCAGAGAAAGAAGAAATGGAAAATAGTTTTAGACTTAATGGTTAAGTGTGTGGGGAGAACATTTGTGGAAGTTTGGCCTGTCTGAAAAGACTTCTGTGTCAATTCAGAGCAGCACTTGGTGTTGTGCTTCTAATGTGAGGAACCTGACTGTCTCAAATACTGAGTTGGGCAGTTGGCAGATAACACTTGTCTTTGACAGGATATCTCCTGATGATATTCTGGGAAAATTGTTCCCAAGTTAGTCCTAAACTATCCTAAGCAATATGGACTGCCTTTCTTCTACTCTGTTACACAGAGAAAAACTATCCCTGTACTAGGCTTATCTCTGACATGACACCAAAGCATATCCAGACTTCCTCGTGCTTTGCAAAATGGAGCTCATCTAGGCTTGAACTTTGGGCTGTGGACTCTTATTTTCTGGCATTACAAACTTAAAAGGCGAGGTGGGCAGGAAGGGAGGATCAAGGAAGTAGGGCGGTAGTTTGCCTCCAGTGCCCACATGGAAGGTGTGGCAGTGTTTAGCCCAGTTTCAGGCAGTAGAGTAGAGCAGGTCTGGCAGGTGAGTGACAGTGGCTGCTGCTGATGCCGAGACACTCAGCTGAGAGTCTGACTGTGAGGGGTCTATTCATGAGGTCAGTGTGAGCAACTCACAGACTGCAAGGTCAGGGATGTGTGAGCTTGAAGAAAATAAAAATTAGCATGAACAAAGAAGGCTGGGGGTTTTTTGCTGTTGATGTAGATGTACATCTGGTGAATACCATGTTTTAGTCTAGCTTGTATATCCCCAGAGCGCAGTCTAGGGTTCACAGCCTAGGTGAAAAACTCCCTCAGAAGAATTGTTCTGAATTCTTGACCATTTGGTAAGTGCTGGGAGAGGAAAAGCCAGGAAAGCAGCAGCTGCTCAAGACAAAGTACTTACTTGAATTGTGTATTCTTGAATAATCACTCACATGGTGTTTTATAATTTACATTAATTATATGTTGGTTTATGGCTGTTTTTTCTCTTCCTAATGTGCAGTCACTGCGTGCCAAGCACACTGGTGGCGTTCCTGTTCTCCTTGCACTGATGCTATAGATATTGCAGAGTGACGGTCTTTGCTTCTTAATTGGGGAGTCCTTTCCACTTATATTGAACTGTGAAACTGAGAGTTGCAGTGTTGATTTTGTTGTTGTTGAGAACAACAGACAGGTTCCTGCTGTCCAGCTCTCTCTCAAGAGCTGAAGTGTGTGTGTGCTTTGCTGGGATGGTGAGGATCTTGCTAGCAAGACACTTCAGAGGTGCTGTGGGCAGTGAGAGATGTCAGACTGGAAGTCTTATAGGGTTGTCTAGTCTGGAGAAAAGGAGGCTCAGTAGTGACCTTATCCCTCTTTACAACCACTTGAAAGGTTGTAGTTGAGGTTGTACTGAGGTGAATGTTGATCTCTTTTCCCAGGTACCAACTGACAGGACATGAGGAAATGCCCCCAAGCTGTGCCAGGGCAAGTTTAGATCAGGTATTAGGAAAAACTTATTCACAGAAAGGATTGTAAAGCATCAGAACAGACTGAACAGGGATGGAGGGCGGTCACCATCCCTGGAAGAGTTCACAGCCTTTGTGGGAATTGCACTTGAGGAGATAGTGAACACAATGATGCTGGGTTATTGGTTGGACTCAATGATCTTGTAGGTCTTTGCCAACCTTTTGGTTCTATGATTCAGAGCAGAAATGCTGACTGCAAGAAGACCCATATTCTGTTAAACAAATTCTTTGGAGAAGAAAAGAATAATGGAGGAATGGTATCTTTGCTCCCAACACACGCTGTTTTCTTGTGTCTTGGTGCTGAGTTACCCTGTTGGACTTCACAAAGCACCTGTGCTCTAAGGTCGAAGAAGCACTTTTGAACAGGGATTTTTTGCTCAAATAGAAGCAGGTCTTCTGCCAAGATCCTTATCTTGTTCTTGTCTGGCTAAGCCTTTGGAAATATTTTCTTTGCATACCTGTCTCAGGTGTCAGAGTTCATTTCTGTATCATCCAACAGACCAGGGTTTAGGACTTCAATAGATAGATAGAGGACACAGCCATTTTGATTTAAAATGGGATTACCATGTGTGACTTGAGGTTTACTTTACTACACAGTGTTTCATACAAAGCCCATATGAAGTTTTACTAAGACTTTCATCTTGACTTAAACATATTATTACCAGTCCCTAATAAGCAGATTTTTTGGTCTGAGGACCACTGTTGGGGACAAAAGTTCAGGTAAACTTTTAATGGTTGTTTAAGCACATAGAAATTGTCTAATGTGAAGAACAGAACTGACACAAAGCTTCATTCAAAGTTCAGATCAGCTCAAAATGTGGTCCTTTTGGCAGTGGAAAATAAGATTTATTTTTATTTGCTTTTCTCTTTGGCAAATTCTTATTCCAGCTTTGGTTTTTGATTCAATAGATGGATAGAGGAGCCAGAGCATATGGTGAAGAGCAAATAAATTTTATGCTAAGGACATGTATGTAGGGCTAACTGTGGGAAGAATATAGTAATTTACATCATACCTTTCATGATAATCTTATTAACTCTTTGGTTTAGGTTGTTAACTCTGTCCCTTTTTTTGTGTTAAAAATAATCGATCCCACTAATTCAATACATCTGTCCTGTTGAAGTGTGTTTACTTCTGTAAGTATATTTATTTATCTTCATGTCTTATCAAGTAAACTTTTAATTGTGGAGATTGGTGTAGGAATGTCAGCTTTAGAACTGTGTGTTGAATCTGATTGTTTTATATTCTTGAATATTTATGTATTGTGTTGTCCATTGAAAGTGTATTTCTCTTACTTTTGGTACACTGGTGATATCTCACCTACATTGAACTGCAATGTATTCTTAATTTTCAAAGAGTATTGTTCAGTACATTCTATAAAAATAATTCTGATGGTTCTTTGATTTTTTTCTCAATGTCAAAAACATTTTGCAGATGGTTTTTTTTTATTTATACTATGGAAGGGGACAGAGGGGCCAGTTGAAGAGTTACCAACTCTTAGTTTTTATTTTGTGCAGTTTCTCCTCTCTCTTAGTAGTTTGTGCTTGATCCATCCAATATAGGTTTGTGAAACCAGGATGCCTCGTCTGAACTGCAGATAAATATGTGGTTCACATCTGTTTCTATCTGCTTTATATTGTTGGGGTTTTTCATCCTGAAAATAAAAAGTACAGCTTGAGCGAATCATTTTTACTGCGTGTTCTGTACTGCTGACTGTGATGTGATGATGATGATTACATTGTGAGTCAACTATCAGTTGAGCTTAGTTACTTCGCTGCTGCAGAATTGTGTCATTGAAGGCTGGTCTGGTTTTGTTGTTTGGGGGTTTTTTGAGGCATCACATCTTGCTGCACTTCTCTCTCCTGGGCAGTTGGAGCTGGACAATGTGCTTATTTTTAGGATATGCTGACAATTTCTCAGTGGAAGTACCGGTGCAAAATGATTAAAAATCAGACAGTTCCACGTTTACCTGACGGGATAAAAACATGCTAATACAGGGATCCACTTCTATCTTGAAAGGCAAATACAACTTCTGTGCACCCTCTGTTGCTTCAATTCAGGTGACGAACCTCCAGGTAACATTTAATCAGGAAACATCGAAAAATGATTCCCAGAGCCTTGGCTAATGTTAGATGCTTGTAACCCAGTGAGATTAGATAAACCCTGCTTTTGGGTTACTTAGGCCTGTCTTGAGGATGTGGGAGTACTGGGTATGGGGAGAAGGGGAGAATGGACAGCTCTGATTCCCTCATGGTACCTGAGGGGGGTAGTATCTGTAGATACTTATTTTAATCCTAAAGGTAGAGCTGGGAATTCAGAACTTAATCGCTACTGTTGTCTCAGGCCTCGAGGTAAGTGTTACAAGCCAGACTGCATTAGCAGTGACACACAATGGTTTGGTAATCTGTCTGCAACGTGCTGTAGGCAGGGAGTGTGCCACTAGCTTTTGCAGAATATACAGCGAGCCCCTGTGTATTCGCAGTCCGCTATTTGCAAGCTTCAGTATTTGCGGGTGATTTTTACGCAAGCTGTGCGACCTTGGCGCATGCTCAGAACATACTGGGACCCCAGTTGGCTCGGCCCTGGGTCCCGCTTCTCACTGCAAGCACAGCTGGCCTCACCCCGCGCTGCTCGCAGGGCAAGCACAGCAAGCCGTGTCTGCTCACAAATACGTAAATTGGTCCCAGCTGGGAGCCGGCACGGTGCGCCTGGGATGCGTTTAGTGTAAATGCATGTTTTTGCACGGCTGGAATTGTCCTCCACCAGGCTACAAGATGGGGTGACGGGGCTGCCACTGTGTGTGTGCACCATTGTGTGCAAGGTGCCGTGCCCGCCACTTGGCCAGCTCTCACCGCCAGCCCCACGGCCGCCAGCTCTGGGCTCGCCCCTCGCTCACCTCTGTGTAACACAGCCAGACAACTGAGACAAGCCCCGCTCTCAGGACCTTCCTCCAGACCTTATTAGGGGAGGGGGCGTGGCTGCGACTGTGGCATACTTGACTACGTAGTGGGTTCACTCTCTGCGGATTTCACAACTCGCGGGAGGTGGACCAGACCCAACAGCCCGCGAGTAACGGGGGTTCACTATATACCTGTGCTGCATGAGTCTAATGCATCTGGGGTAAGCTGCCAGTGTGTAAAAAGTTGATGGTTAAATGGCTTGCAGTAGCAGTATGACTTCTTTTCCCCCTCCTTATACTGTTTCCCTAGACAAGGAAAACCATATACCTGAGGGGACTTCAGGTGCAAGAGTGAGCATGATTTCATCATATTGCTTCCCTAGGGGTTTAATGGATTCTTTTTTTGTTTCTCCCCTCCCAACTCTGTGTGCCCTTAGAAATGCTGCACAAGGTCACACATGGATATGCATGCAGATATATACATGCAGTTGATATTTTTCTGAAGTATATGAGGCTGCAAAAACTAGATGCATGTTCTACAACAAATTTATGCACGCCCTTTATGCTGAGTTGGCACAAACCTATGATTAGCTGTTCAAACAGAATCATTCCTGATTTACATGTGGTTAGTGTTTGCCTCTTAGGGGGGATACTGCTGATCCTGCGTGCAGTTTTTTCAGCTGTGGAGGATAGACTCTTCCATGCTGTCTGAAGAAAAGCCAGTTTGAAACCTGGTGTATGCTGCCAACTGCTCTCGTTCCACGTGTAGCTGGAAGGTGAGCAAAATGCTGTAAGGCTCCAGAGCTGAGTCATGGTAATGTCACTGATTCTTCTGATCACTTAGGTGACACACCAGACACTTGCATTAAACTGGACAAGCATTTGACCAAAAATCCTCTCTCCAATTTAAATGTACTCAGCAGGGCCAGTGTATCAAGCTCTCTGGTGAGCAAATGCTGGAGAAAGAAACCAGGTGAATTTTGTACTACTGCTAGTTGGTGAGCCAGCTGCTCTTCTTGGGGATCAGAGCTGGATGCGTGTTTCTGCTGTGCTCAGCTGATAGCAGTGCCTGAAGTCAAGATGAAGTGGATCCTCATGGAAAACATGGTGTGACCGGGATCAACAGGTAACTCACTATGTGGTTAAGCTGTTACAGTCATGTGCTTTCAAACTCAGTTGATTAAGGTAATCAACTTTCCCTCAATGTAGACATTTGCTTTAAATTCAAAGCAAAGGTTGCTTAGAGTAGAAAATAGTTCGTTGTTTATGTCTCTTTTCTGCAATAGAACTTGTTATACTTTGGGGGAAGAACTTTGGGGTGATGCAAAGTCTGCTCAAGGGAGAAGCTGTTGTCAGACATGTAGCTGTGTAGGTTTATATCGAGATTCAACAGAAAATCAGCCTCAGTGTGTTGGTACTGTTTCAGCAGCCAGTGAGCAATATGCCTGTGACAGAGATGTTTACATGGCCAAATTCATGGATTAAACTTTTCAATATAACCTATGGGCTGAAAATGCATATGGTTGTGACTTGGGTAGCACTTCAGAGAGGTGAATGCTTCTCTGGTCTGCTTTGTGATTACTTTCTGTTTTCAGTAGTTTAAAAATAAAACACCATTTGTTGCAAGGTAGGGTTTCTTAACCTGGCTTCTCATATAGATTGGGTGCAAGGGTAATTTTCTCCTGCCGTATCTGTAGTGAGAAGTTTGCAGGTGGAAGAAAGGAAGAGACTGGTGTTACCTTGGGCATTAGAGCCTCAAGGGAGCTAGCTGGTAGTTGCATGAGGTGGGAACAGTATGACACAAGGCCAGCACCAACTGTCCCTTTATATTTGAGGCAGATGGATGAACTTTTGAAAGGGTCCTGGTGGCTCAGAAGGTGCTGAACAGTATGTTGGTCTTCATGCAAAGACTTGCAGGTTTCACTGAAGTGGCCTGGAAGCTTGGCTAGTGTGTGAAGACCCCAGATGGTATCTCATGCTTGACTTTGAAAGGGTGATTTCTATGTTTGATCAGAGTTGTAGAAGAGTTTGGTGTTTCATCTTGCTTATAATCACAAGGCATTTTTGGTGCTGCTTGGGGCAGAGGGGCAGAAAAATGGCTGGCCCAGCTGTGTCCTCCCCAGGCCCTCCCTTTGTACTGTGGATATCACCTTGGCGCTTCAGACATCTTTGTAACTTTCATACAAATTCCTCTTGAGTTGAACACTTGTGAAGGCAAAATACAGAAGAAATTGAAAGCTGAGGGTTCTTTCTATCACATTGCTTCTTGCAAATATGCTTAAACAGAAGGAAAATAAAAGGTTGCCTAGAAGTTGTTCTTCCTGCATCAAAGTCATCCTCTGGCATATCGGGTGAAGAAAAACACACATTGTTTATTTGGTGAAGTCTGTGTAAATGAGAATTAAAGACAGTAAAAATATTTTTCTTGAACTCTGTACTGAGCATTCTCTTTTCTTTTTGTTCCTAGCAGTTGAGCAAAGGGTTGGGTTTTGGTATTCCTAAGTTTTCTTCCAGCTTGAAATTGCCAAACCCAAAATCACGAGTGCAAGAATGAAACAAACATCCTCAGAGAGAGAGAGAGGCTGGAGTAGTGGAAAGGGAGGAGGAAAGGTATGCAGCAGTGATGGTGCTGTAACTTGCCCTTTGGAACAGAAAATAAAGCTCTCTATTTGGGGCTCTTTTTCTGAGACAGAACAAATTATTACATGAAGTTCATTCTTTGAATCACATCCAGTACAAAGTTCATCTGATATGTTAAATGCAGTTCCATGTCTGCAAAAGTGCTGAATTTGATTTGATTGCATCCTTTTAAAGATGACAGTGGCAGCAAATAAAACATGTGCCAGGTATTTCTCCTGAGAAAAATAACAATTGCTAGTATTGCAGCCTAAATATCTCAAGTGCCAACAGTGTTTTCCCCCTCTAATTCTGCATTTCTAAGAGGAATTGTGACTTGAACGCTGAAGCATTAGAAGCAGCCAGTTCATCCTGTGTTATAGTGATATTGCTGAAAAATGTGCTTTAGTAATTGCCAAAATAAAAAGTGTGTATTACAGAGATAATCCCCTTCTGACCCTCCATAAATCTGTCTTGAAAACTGCCCTTAATAACCGGATTGTCAGAGGATCAGTGACACAGCCTGTCTCACCAGGTTGCCTCCTTGGTTGCACACCAGAACCATGAATATGGAGTGATGAAATGGTATCTCTCAAGACTGAACCCTGTCCATTGGATATGTTCACTGTGCAGCCATACTGGCAAAAACACTCAGAAGCAGACATCCTTCCAGGTTTTAAGATTCAGAATTAATCCAGAGTTGATGTAGATTTCCTGAAATACATCCACAAAGGAAGGGGAAGGCTGCTGCAAGGGTGGTTTACCCTAGCAGAGTCTGTGTAATTGGAAGACCCTAGAAACTCCTACCAAGTGATTGTTTGGTTTGTAATGCTAAATCTGAAAGGAGATTTGGTGGTACCATCTTATGAAGAAAAACTGAGAGAATTGAGATTGTTCAGCCTGAAAAAGAGAAGGCTTTGGGGTGACCTACTTGTGGCCTTCTGGTACCTGAACGCAACCTACAAGAAAGCTGGAGAGGGACTTTTTACAAGAGCAAGGGGGCAGGAATTCAAAGTGAGAGTACGTTTTGATTAGACATGAGGAAGAAATTCCTTATTGTGAGGGTGGTGAGGCACTTGGAACAAGTTGCCTGGAGAAACTGTGGATACCCAATTCCTGGAAATGTTCAAAGCTGTGCTGGATGGGGCATCCACACCCTGGCCTAATGGAAGGAGGGTTGGAATTAGACACGCTTTAAGGTGCCTTCCAACCCAAGCCATCTTCATATCACATGGATTTTGTGCACAAGGGGTGTGCATTTGCAAATGGTTGTTTAACTGCCATGTCCTAGAAATATTTACTAAAACTAGACTATTAGAAATTGCTTCTTTATGGCAATAAACTAGATAATTACAATCTTGTCTTCTTGCATTTACTGCCAAGAGCTTTCAAGTAGCTTCATTTCCCTTCCACATGTTCCTTCCTCCTCTCTGGGGACTATGTTTGTCCAATTTCCAAGACTGAAAGATAATGCAGAAAGCATTAATAAATGCACCAGAGAACCAGGTTTTCAAGATCATGACTATAGTGGAATTCTGTTTACCCAAAAGTGAAATAAAAGAATGGGCCAGTGAATTTTTCTTTGCTTTGTTACTATCCTCTGATTCTTGGAGCAGAAGAGGCTGTAGAATCTGCTAGGGCAAGGTTTTTAGCAGAGGATGAGGGAAGTGAGCTGAAAATCAAGCTTCCAGAGGACACTGGAGTACCCAGTAATGTGTGTGCCTGTGTTGATGGCTGGCAAACAGTCAGCTTGAAATCTTTCTCCTGCTCCACTAGCTGAGAGTGATTGCTTAGGGTGCTTTAGGAAAGATGAGAGGAAAAATTCTTTTTACTTCCCTCATGCCCACTGTAATGTAAAAATGAGTAGAACAGGTGTGTGTTGCTGTGTCTCCCGCCTCTCAAGGGACTGGTGGATCCAGAGGCTCAACAGAATGGTGTCCCAGGTCTCTACCAGGTGCTTTGTTAGAGATGTGCTGTTGCCCTGTCCTCTTCCTGGGATTTTGCTTTCCTTGGGCCTGTTTGGCCTTAAAAGCTTTCACGCGCCCTTTGCGGCTGTGGAACCGATAAGGTAGGGTTTTCTTTGTGGGTCTCAATCCTTGTCAAAGGTTTTGGAACTGGGAAACTAAAACAACTTATATTTGTTTAGAAGAAAGTCGTGACTACCCTCTAACATGCTTCTAATATGATCAGTGGTGATCATTATACCTACCCAGATCACAGAGGTGTTGCTCTACATTCATTAAAGGTTGACGAATGCTCCTGCTACAGTTCTAAGGGGCTGCAAATATGTAGCCTGACAAAGACTAGTGTCTAAACAGAGTGAAACCAAACTCCTACATACAGTCTCAAAAATGCCTTATGTGAAGTGCTGGGGTGCTGTCCTACCTGGCTCTTCGGGTGACACACCTCCCTGGGGAATGTGGACCTCCAGGGACAAAGTTCAGCTCAAACATATGCTTTGAGATACCATCTCTAACATTTGACGGCACCACACCTCCTTTTCTTGAACGTGTATGTGGCAGGGCAGGAGAAGACGCCAGCAGGCAGTGTTCCCTCAGTCTCAAGCCTATGTTTAGGCATCTGTCTCATTTCTGTCTTGGTAAATTCCCATCGGTCACGGTACAAAGGCTCTGTCCAGTGAGTCTCACCATTAATGCTGGTGCTGTTCTTTCTCTAACGTTCTCTAAGGTAGCTGGCATGTGTAGCCATGTTCCCCAAGAGAGTTTAATTAGGTATGGCTTTCTCACTTCAAGCTGAGACAGTGTTCAGACTGATTGGGTTTTTTTCCAGATCTGATTGGTCTAGGAATAGTGTTGAAAGTGACTTTTGAGTTTCAAAAGCACTTAACTGTCCTATCAAATTATTCACATTGGCAAGATGCCACCAAGTGGGACAGAGTCCAGTTTCTGCAAGGTGGTAGAGCTCCTCTCTTACTTTGTTGGTTTTTATTGAAATAGAACTACAAAAGACCACCTAATACTCATCAAAATTTTTCCTTCTGATCTGATGGGAGCAGGATGTTTTAATAGCATTAGTCTGAGGAAAATGTGGACTCTTGTCTCCTGTGCTTTTTTTCATGTGTTCCAAGTAAAGGAAGAGGAGAATGCAGAAAATGCAAGGAATTCTCATGTCGTTTTTCTCCCTGCTTGTTTTTAAGTGCCAGAGTGAGAAGCTGGTACGTATTTCAGCAGACTTTCCAGACTTCTGTTCAGAATACAATTACCCCATTACACGTCCCCCTGGATTTGATACCTCAGAAGGGGGCAATTCTTGCCCAGGGGTTTTTTGTACTCCTGTTATCCTGCTGCATGACTGTATTTGCTGGTGTTTGACAAACTCCTTTAGCTGTCCTGTCTGTTAGTTCTGTTTCTGCACACCTTTAGCTGACCTGTGCTCTACAGCACTGTTAAACATTGCAGGCATGCTTAAGGAAGAAAAATAATCTCTCTTTTAACTTGGAGTGCAGCACTTAAACTCACTGTTGTGGCAGAAGGAGCAGTAGATGTGCTGTGGGTGGTGCTAAACTGGTTTGAAGAGAACTGGGAACGTCATGAAATGTGGAACTAAAAACTTTATACTGTTGTAGGATGGATAAGTTAGCATCTATGTGTTGGCAGACTCTTTTTTTTTTTGTGGAGGTGTTAGAGCTTGAACAGCATTGTGGGTTGTAGAAGGAGCACTTTGTAAGTGAGGAGCACCTTGAGCCCTGGTGTTGGATTTGCCTTGGAGAAGGCAAAGGAGAAGGTCATCAGAGATGGTTAATAAAGCTTTAGCTGCTGAGCTCACTAAACATTCTTCCAGTTCAATGGCCTATGCGGAATGATGTGTTTAGTCAATGTTTAATTCCTAAGCAACAAATGGTGATTGTCATACTAGAAGGCACTTGCGGTGTTGACTGAGCCAAAGGAGGCCAACGATTAAAAAGGTCATGCAAGGAAATCTCTTCTGCAGCCTCAAAACTCTCACCTCTAGGTCAGGTCCCTCCTCAGTAGTTCATGCTGCCTTAAGGCCAAAAAAGGCTTTCCAGTTAGAAAACAAACCAGACATTAAAAAAAAAATTGGCTGTAGGAAACAAAACATAAATAAATATTAACTATGGATGGTTGAGGGAAGGCAGGGGAAAGCAGGAAATCGGGAGACATGTACCCTCGCCCTAGTGAAAGGAGAACAGGGAACAGAGCATGTAGCTGATCAGCAAAGGCAGGCTGTGACTGACAGCGGGAAAGGAAAGGGGCAGCAGCTGAGGACTGCCTGTATGGTTTGCATCTGGGGAAGAGATGCAGAGAGAACTGCAGACAGTTCCCTCATGGAGCAGGAGAAGACTTGAATGGGAAGTCAGGCAGAAGCTCAAGAAACTTTCTTGTCAGATGAGTCAAAAATGAGAAGAGCCCCCTCAGATGAAAGCCTCTAACTCTGTCTCGCTTTGACCCTTTTCCAAGATCTGCCAGCGCCTAAATGGATATCCTACCTGCCCTTTTAGCAAATACTGTGCTCTTTAAAAAGCCACTGCCCTTGTATCTGCATAAAGCATGAACTTCAACTTGTGTGCAAGGCTTCCTGCAGAAGATACTAACTCAAGGATTCTACCACATGCACTGGAGCACTTATCTTGTGTTGGACAACTGTGGTACAGGAGAAGGACTGTTGTGGCCTGGCTCATGTACTGATTATCTCCAAGCCTGGCCTGGTTTTGTCTGAAGCTGCTTCTTCCAAGGATTCTGTTTGCTCATACTTTGGGAGGGAGAGTCGGAGGAGGGATGTGTGACATTCCTGTCTCCTACGAAGTCAACTCAAAGCATATGAAGTTTATAAGTCTGTTTATAAGGTTTGGCCCAAGTCAGTGGGACTGACTTGGCTGTTTTGGATCTATAGCTGTTCACTTCTGCATCAGTGCTACGATGATTTGTCCTTTATTGTCCTTCATTTTTCATATTTTATACATCAGCATGCATAACAATAATTTTTCTGTGCTGGGTAAAGTACACTGGGATTTTGTGATACAGACAGACAAAGTGCTGTTGAAATCACTACACTTTGCAGGTCGTGATTGAGTATTTGGGATTGTTTTGTCTTAAAGAAAGCTCAGGGTGTTACCAATTATTTTTTGTTAGGCTGTTACTGAGCCTGGGTATGTGTAATGCAGTTTGAGAAGACTGAGGGAACATGGANTTTTTTGGTAGGCTGTTACTGAACCTGGGTATGTGTAATGCAGACCAGAGTTCTGCTACAGTTTGAGAAGACTGAGGGAACATGGAGTCAATTTCCTTTGATCTACCAAGACCTCCACTGCTTAACTAGTAAGGGAGGGCAAGACTGCAAGTTAATAGCAGGCCTTTATTGTGGCCAGGACACACTACTTCTTCCATACTAGATATCTATTCCAGCACTGATTTAGTGTGCACCAGGAATGTTTTCACCTACACGATTTCCAGATGCAAGATGGATTTATTTCCAAATTACTGATCTGTGATGATCTCAGTCATGGCAGTGATTAATTTTGCCTGATGAGTTATGTTCTTGGAAACATGTAGGGGAGCTCTGCAGAAGTCATTGTTTATGAGGTAGGTATTTGCTGCTTTTTATTTTCAAATTTCATGCTGTTTACCTTGAGAATGAAGAATGAATGCTATATAAAAGTGGTGTGTCCTATGAGCCATTATTAGTTTGCTCAGTGTATCAGCAGGAGTGAATTGTTCTAGCAGCCAGGGTGCACATTCCAAAGCAATTAGAAGAGTTTCATAAGTAAATACTGCTCAGCAGCTGATAAAATGCCTTTCAGATGTCTTCGTAAAACAGATTCAGGTAACCAGCAAATTACTACTTTCTTTAGTTTTTGCAGTCAAATGTGAAAATACTTACTTTGATTGTAACAACTTTTTCTTTTAAAAACTGCTGGGAGTTGAAAGTAGTCCTTATGTCTTGTTGGAATAGGCTGCAACTGAGTCACAGGGAAAAGAAAAGGTGACCATCATGGATTCCCCGCCCCATCTGCTCTTCTGCTTCCCCAGGGTCCCTGCCCTCTCTGAGCATAACCACACGTTAAAATCATTTGATGCTTGGCTTACTGTGAGGGTGAAAACTTTTATGGAGAAGGAGGAACAAGTGGGAGAGTGGAAACCAAAAAAGGAGGACTTCCTCTGTCTAAAAACTGATGTACAAAATTATAGTTCATTTGCAATTCAAGCTCTGCAAATTGAAGAATGCCTGTTTGGTGCTCAGAATGAGCATAGTTTCAAGCTGCAGCCCTGATTCCCAAGTTTCTTGGACCAGCTTTTCCCCATGTGTTGTTCCTTGACACACAGCTTTGAATTCTCAACATCAAAACAGTGATATGATCTCCAGGTGCCCTCACAGGCCCACGAGCTTTCTGTATTCCCCAGTTGTGAGAACCCCTTACCAGGAGCACATTTTGGGTAACAACATAAGAAGTTGGCCATTGTGTACTCCAAGACCAAAGCTATGCATAAAGCTTTTTTCCAGAAGCATTATTTTAGAAACTAAACAAAACAGACTTTTAGATGTGGGGTTGCTTTTTTTTGGCTCCCTGTTTCCCTAATTTTGTTTTTTTCTTATCCATTATACATCTTGGCCTGCCTTACTTTCACTGGATTGAATTATTACATAGTTTGAGTTGGAAGGGATCTTTAAAGGCCATTTAGTCCAATGGCCCTGCTGTAGGCAGGGACATCTTCAACTAGACTGGGTTGCTCAGAGCCCTGTCCAGCCTGACCTTGAACATTTTCAGGGATGAGGCATCCACCATCTCTCTGGGTAACTTGCTCCAGTGTTTCACCACCTTATTATAATTTTTTTTCTTTACATATGATCTAAATCGACCTTCTTCTAGTTTAAAACTGTTACACCTTACCTTATTGCAACAGGCCTTGCTAAAACGTTAGTCCTCATCTTTCTTATAATCATAGTCATTAAGGTTAGAAAAGACCTCTGAGATCATCCAGCCTAGCCATTAACCCAGCACTGCTAAGACCCCTATAAATTCCAAAAGGCTTCCCAGAGGTCTCCCCAGAGCCTTCTCTTCCCAGGAAGAACAACCACAACTCTCCCTACTTCTCTTCATGGGAGAGGTGCTCCAGCCCTTGGCTCATCTTCATGGCCCTTCTCTGGATCCACTACAGAACAGGCCCATGTTGTTTCTGTGTGGAGGTCCACATGACTGCTTTGTGAAGGATGGATGGAGCACTATGGAGGGATAGCGTTTTTTCAAACACTTTTTTGTATAGAGAGTTTTCCTGTGACAAGTTGCACAAGAAGAAGGCAGGCAGTGGGGAAGGCAGGACACTCACTGGAAACTCCAATTGCAAGGATGGAGGCGAAACATATGAAGGGAGAGTAGGGCTGATTGCTGAGCCTGAAGAGCTATCGAGGCTGGAGGTGTGCCTCAAGCAAAGCCAGCTGAAGCGCAGCCTCGACAGTGCATGAAGCCAAACCCCAAATCTGTTTACTTTGTCTGGGTAACTTAAGACCTGCACTTGGATGCTGTGGCCAGGCCCTGGCCAAGCACACAAGGCACTAGCCTGTTTGAGAATGAATAAGAAATAAGTAGTTTTGTCAGTCTAAGTCCCAAGCCTGTCACATGAGCACACCTTGAACTTTAAATATATGTCTAGCCCTCTTTCCATTACTGCATTTGAAAATGTCTCATTCTAGTCTTTCATCCTGATGAATAAAACAGGATTTATAGAGATTTTAAGCATAAATTTGCCTTTTGTTCTGAATAGAACCTTTTATACTAAAGTACAAGGATAGTAAAGATAAACAAAAGTCTATTTCACTTCATTTACTCCAACTTTTTTGTTTTCTTGGAGAGTCAAGTGGGTTTGGGGGGGCGTTTTGGGCGTGGGGTGGGAGAAGGGGGTTTTTTCTGGTTTGATGTATTTCTCCTGAGAATGGTTGTATGCAATGTGGTAGCATGAGAAATGTCAAAGAAATTGGCTTGCCACTTTTCTGTAGACATCCCAGGGGTTGCTGATAGCATGTACCTGGTGAGTTTCCGAGTATGACCAACTATGAGATGTTCCTTTTGCCTCTTCCCCAAACACTTCTACCCCCTGCTCCCCTTTTAAGATGACTTCCAGAATAGCAACATGGTGGAGCCCAGTTATATTGGAAACCTTGGCGAGTTCTTTAGAGGACCTAGAGCCTGATGTGATATCCAGCTAAGTCTGATCCACTTTTTCTTTTCCTGTCTCTGAAGTTTAAATATAGAATCCATGTTTCCTTGTGGCATTTTTTTTTTGAAAAAAAATCCTGAGTTAGACTAAATAGGGAATCCTGCTGACTATGCTATGAAATCTTTTTTATAGGATGGTTGTCTTCTTCAGCTTGATTCAGTTAAAAAAACCAAACAAACAAATGTTTTCAGAATACGAGGTGAATGTGGCTAAAGCTTTCTCATAGCTTTGGGGCCTTCAGTTCATAAGAAGTGTCCTGGTCTTGGTTTGCTGTTAGTCAAAATCTAAACAAAATCATGAAGTCAACCTTATTTCCACCCCTAAGCTCCACTACATTAGAGGCAAAGACACAAATTTTATCTGGATAATTTGAGGAGCTTTCCAGGACCTTGCTCAGCTTTTAAAACCTTGTGAAAAAGCAAGAGGAACCTATAATTTTATGTTTAGTTTCAAGCTGGAGTCAGAGCCTTCGTAGAATTTTCTGGCATTGATTTGGAAAGGGAGCTGCTTTGGCCATCAGCCAGCTGGCAGAGGGGTAACTTCCAGGCCTCCCCATGGATCCCAGCTTTATGCAGGTCAGCAGCTGAGCCACAGAGTCTGGCAGGAGAGTTGAGTCCTGGACAACTTGGCATGCTACAGCTCTGCTGGGTAAGGATGTAGCAGGCCAAGACCTTAAGCTCCCAGAATCAGGGAGGGAGTCTGTAGGGAGAGTACCTTTATCCCTCTTGGAAACTGGTGCTTCATACCAGCATCAGTGTGGAAAGGAGGAGGCGTCTCCATCGTGCAGGACTGGATGGGAGGATTTCTGTCTCTTTTTCCCAATCCCTTGCTGAGAAGAAAAGGGTTTAAATCTTCTGCAAAATTAGCTCAAGTCCTACAACTTAGAGGGATGTTCAGACTCATACACTTATTAAAATCATTACAGTAGTTTTCACCTCAAAAACATTTGTCTTCAAACTGAGAAATGCATTGTGGCTAAGGAAGACAAGTCTCTGTACAGAAGAAAGCCTTTCTCTGTTTTTACAATTTTGACTCTTAAAAATATTTTAAGAAGTCCTGTCATGCTTCTTAAAATCTATGTGGTCTTACTTATTGCAAAGCTCTTGTGTTGGCATGGCCAACAGTAGTCCTTCATATGGTCCCATGGAGGAACCTCCAAATTCTTCTTAAGCTATAGAAATGTGTAATCATAGAATGGTTCCAGTTGGAATGGACTTTAAGGGTAATTTAGTTCCAACACCTCTGCCATAAGAAGGGATGACACCCACTAGACCAGGTTGCTCAGGATACCATCCAACATGCCCTTGAACACTTCCAGGGGTAGAGCATCCACAACTTCTCTAGGCATCCTATTCCAGGGCTTCACTATGCTCACAGTAAAGAATTTCTTTCTAACACTAAATCTAAACCTTCCATCTTTTACTTTAAAATCATTTTCCCTTGACCTGTTGTTATCTGCCCTAATAAAATCTCCCTCCTCTCTTTTTTTTATAAACCTCCTTAAGCTACTGGAAGAGTGCAATGAGGCCTTCCTTGAAGCCTTTTCTTTTTCCAAGCTGAACAGCCCCAGCTCTCTCAGCTTGTTTTTGTAGGAGACATGATCCATCCCCTTGATCATCTTCCTGGCCCTCCTCTGGATCCACTCTGACAGGCCCACATCTTTCCTATGCTGGGGACTGCAGAGCTGTGCACACCTCCCCAGATGGGATCTTGTGAGGGCACAGTGGAGGGGCAGAACCCGCTCCCTCGACTTGCTGCTCACACCGCTTTTGATACAGCCCAGGATGTGTTTGGCTTTCTTTTCTTTCAATAAGCACACATTGGTGGCTTATTTCCAGCTTTCCATCCACAAGAACCCGTAAATCCTCCTTTATGGGGCTGCTCTCCATGAGTTCTTCTCACAGTCAGTACTCCTGTCTGGAATTGCCCAATACTCCATCACTTGAAACTGTTGCATCAACATTACCGTTTCATTCTTTGTTGTAGACCACAATCTTGCCCTCAGGTACAGAAGTGCATGATGAGGTTTGCATTTTTTGGAATTTGAATGTGGTGACCCAAGCCAAACCTGGTCTTGTGTCCCCTGTGATCTGTATGGAACATGTAAATCTTTCTCACTTTTGAAGGTGTTGGTTTTCCACTTTGGTAATTTCCTTTTGATTTGTTTCTTGAAAAAAAAAAAAAGCTGAAAAGGTGCTCTTTCACCTTTCATTTGGTAAAGTAGGCTGAGTGCTGCTAATACAAAAATGCTTAAAGGGATTAGTTAGCACATTAACAGTTTCAGTCACTAATCTCCTGTAGAACACAGGGTTTTGGAAGTGAATAACCTCTTCTCCCTAGTGACTTTCAACTGCTTGCTCTCTGTGGATACAGGTATTTCCTCAGTATTTCCAGAATACTAGCAAGCAGTGTGCTAAAATAACTCAAATGATGTGATGCTTCCACAAAAATTGGTAGTCAGCTGAGGTGCTGAGTTAGCATTAAAATCACCCTATGGAAGCCTATGCTAGTGATAATCAAAAAGAAGAAAATGCTTCATGGTATGACAAAGCCTTCACTTCTCAGAGAAGCCAAGAGCAGCTTCTCAGTTGCACAATGGCCACAATGCCCAGTCACTTTTCATAACTCCTCACTAAGTTAGAAAAAAGGGCAAAAGTAATTTTTTTTCTGAGTTTCTCTTTCCCTTTCAGCTTGTTGAAAAAAATCTATGCTTCCTCCACATGCTTGAATGAAGTTTTGGTCCATGTATGCATCATCTACATGCTGTTATTTTGCACTTACTCTATGTAAAGCTAAGTACCTCCAGCATGTGCATTCTTCAACCAGAATAGTGGGAAACTGCTTGTTTCTTCCCGTGTCCCAGAGGCTTGTAGTGTCAATGCATATTGCTCATGGACACCTTGAATCTCTGGGTTCCTGTGAAATAGCTGCATGCTTCTCAGATGTGTCAGGTCACAAAGGAGGACAAGCA
>WEKX01010915.1:330192-373057 GCA_013390025.1 Pitta sordida
GGCCCCTTCCAGCTCGGAGTGGCCTGTTAGACTGTGAGGGAACTAGGTTTGTGTTACCGCTCTGGGATGTGCTTTTGGTCTCTGTACGGGTGTTAGATGTTGAGTTGGACTAGATGATCCTTGTGGGTCCCTTCCAACTCATAATATTCTGTGATTCTGTGATTCTGTGAAGATGTGTTTGTGGTGGAAGATGGCCAAAGGAAAATTAAACCAGAGTTACCTCCTCAAGAAATCTTTACTAAGATGCTTCACATGTAAACACAGATTGATCATCCTATCCTTTTTCCCTTAAGTGCCTAATTTTTTTTTCCTTTAGAGAAACAGACATATCTGGCTCCTCCTTCAGAAGGAAGGTACCAAAGTTCAGTGAGCGGACAGAATGAAAATCCTCTGAGACATTCAGTGTATTATGTAAACCACTAGATTCCCTCTTGTGTGCATTTCAGAAAGACAGTTGCCTGTAATATCGAAAATTTCCTTTCAGTATCTGTTGGTGAAGCACACCATTTTTATTTTGGGTGGAGCTTTGCACTGTTTTCTTCAATATTGCTTCCTATTGCTGCTCTCAGCCCTGATATCCTACCACTTCATCTCCTCAGAGCTCGCTTGTGTCTCAAAATACTTTTTAGAAGTTCAGTATTCAGGAAAAACTAATATAAAGAAGGCCTTGCAGCACCCTCTGATGTTTAACAAAAGGTTAACAAATCCAAATATAGCTCTTGAAAGCTATGGGCCAGGTTTCAGGCCAGGTTTGCATTTTTCAGATTCTTACTTTACCTTATTTGGCCATGCAAAATGGGATCCAGCGGTCCCCAGGGACTTGGCTGTGCAGAGATCTGGCTTTGTTGAGAAGAAAGTATGTGCCTTTTCCTTAGTAGACGCATGGCTAAATATGGGCTGTGTTCATAACAAATGAGTCTGTTTTCTGGCAGAGTTACAGATTCCCAACATCCCTCAAGTTAAATAGGCAGGCATGAAGCAGCCCTTCAGCATCAAGCTTTGACTCTGACAGCAACTGTATTGAAAGGTGGGGGGGAGTGGAGGGATGTGCCAACATCCGACAGTCATGAAGCTTGTCCTGATTTTAGTTAGAGGTAGTTTGGGTACAAGTTATCTACAGTTATCTGAAACAACATGAAATGAAGCCAAACAGGCCAGAAATTTAGTCAAGTGATATTTGTGTCTTTGAGACTGTATGGGCTTTTTTTTTTTTTTTTGCTATATTTTTCCTTTTTTTTCCTGTGAACAACAATTCTCCATCGAAAAAGTACACGGAGACAAAACATAAGATGGCCAAATAATATGCATAGTTTTAAGGAATAAATATTGACTTAGGATCTGATATTGGTCAAGTGATACGATTTAGGTGTGCCCTATAAAATGTAGCTCTTGGGACAGGAACAGTAGCAGATTAAAAATCTCTGCTGACTGCACACTTTATCTACCTATTCACAAGGGTTCTGACTAAAATATTTTCCTCAGTGCTTTTTTAGTCATGAAACCTGTTGGTGCTTGGGCTGAGCTGAAGACTAAGGTGGACAGTGATGGAGAAGCATAGATGCATGTGTTGCATAAAGTCTTAACTGTATAACCACTTTTTGTTATAATCTAACAGACAGGTTGAAGAATTCTTGCAGGACCAAAAGGAGGGTACAGCCAGAGGCTGTCAGGGAGCCATCAGGACCAGAGCAGATGCCAGGAAAAAGGTGTAAGTAGTGAAACAGTTCCTATTGCTTGCTGATGGACAGAATGAGCTAGAGCCTCATGCTACTTGAACAGTTTTAGCTCTCCAGAAATAGTTATAGGCCAAAATCTTTGTAGATACAGTTATACCTCCTCCATCGCGAGGAAAGGGACAGGCCAAAGACCTCGCAAATCATTATTCTCGCAAAGAACGGCAGGTCGTTAATATGCATGCAGGCCACGCCCATTGCTCCACCCCCCGGAATTCTGCATGGGGATGCAAAGGGAACCGTTTCTGAGTCCCCTCTGACTCGGGAGACCCCCGCCACCCCGAGCATCTGTGGGCCTGTCCGGGCCGCTGTGACTGTGTGCTCTCAGCACAAACCCCCGCGCCGCTTCCCCCTCCCCCAGCACTCGCGCCCGGGCACCCCAGCCCCACGGGGCGGCCTCACGCTGGCAGCCTGCGCCGGGACGGTGGGGCACGGGGCGGNGTTCACTGTAATTCTTTGCTCACCAAAAAACAAACTAAAAACCCCAAAGCAGAAAACTACATACAACCGTCCAAGCAAACAAAAACCAAACACCCCCATGAACAAAACCCAGAACAACAAAAACAAAAACAAGCAGATTAAAAAAAAACTAACGAAAAACACCCCCACAACTGAAGTTAGAAAAAACCAGCAAAAGCTTAACTTTTCTACTAAGTGGGACTTGAGGTGAATCAAGGAGGAATGGCAGAGAGGATACGTCCCACCTTTGAATAGGAAGACATTAGATCTCAAGCCTAGTGGCTTCATAAGCTTACTATGCAGGTGATGAAAATGTGAATTACCTAAAAGATGTTGAAAATGGGATGGCCACAAAAACTTGGAGCCATGCTAGTGACACAGTGCGTGTCAGTGCAGCTGCATCATGAGGAGAAGCAGTTACACCACACTTGCAACCCTGTCTTGATATCTGTTCCTGAGAAAGCAATTTTAAACCTGGCACAGTCTCCTCATGTGATTAAATGTTACCACCTGGATTGTACAAATGTTTTGACTAGAGCTGAATTTTAAAGTTGAGGAGTCTTGCTTTCCGATTTCCTGTGAATATTTGTACTTTGTGGTGGGATGTAGGGGGATATTGGTTCCCATAAGTGTTGTGTGGATTCAAGACTTGGCAGACTTTTGAACTCGTGAAGTGCTACAAAACATCTGTTATTTTTTTATATGAGTGGCATTCTTAGTCGTCTTGTAAATGGTTTGGAAAGCCAGAGAGCAAAGGTCTCCAAAAAAACCAAGTTCATTTGGGGTTTTTTTCATGTCCAAGAGAAACAAGCTTGTACCTGAATATTTGTAGGAGTTAATGATTTTGTTTGGAGTTGAAGGTGGCTCAGCACTATCTCAAGTTATTTTTGAGGCATCTCAGGCTCACCAGCATTAGAGATGTTGTCCCATAAGTTTTGCTGCAACTTTTCCTCACAGCTAGTGCTGGGTTTTTATACCATTGCTGCATGATGGTGAGCTCCTATTAGGAGAAGGTAGCTGTGACTACTAAAGATTGATTTCAGTTTGCTGTATGTTTGCTAAAATTTGGAAATATGTGACCAGTTCATGAGTCTGCTCTAGACTGAAGTCCTGAGGGAGCTGGAGAATGGTTGAATGAAGGACTGAGTGGAATATAGTCAAAATCTCCTTAAAATGATGGCTTGTTTTACTCCCTATGGCCTGCACCCAAGGCTAGTGATTTTGACTCTTTCTTCTGCATCCCATCTATGAACAAGCTGTAGGATTTTGATAAGCTGTATCTTCTCATGCACTTGGAAACCGTCAAGTAACAAAGTACCTGTGCAAAAGTGGGGATCCAGAAGGGTTGTGGCTTTTCACAGCAGGAAGGCTTAACAGGAGGCAACCTATTCCTCTAGCTCAGACAAGATGTGCTGCGGAGATGAAACCACTCCTGCAGCCCCTGTGGGCTCTTCAGTGAGATTCAGCAACGCAGTTATCAGATTTCTGCAATACTGATGTTATCGCTGTTCGTGCTGCCTCTGTTTTGACTCTGAGCACCGCCCACGTCCTCAGAGCATGGTTTGTGAGGCTTTCACCACGCCGGCTGGCTGTGCCCACGTACTGGGCTACGTTGGGACAAGGCTGGGATTCATGCCTGAAATGCCTGGTGCATACCAACAAACCCACTCCCACTGCCTGTCTGTTTGGAGGAGGCACTGGCAGACCAAAGGACACTCGTAGCCTCTGATAAGTCAATTACTGGTGGCTTAAATGTTTATAGGGTGGAATGTGCCTCCCATTCAGCATCTGACCTGTGCTAAGGAGCTGCCTTTGACATGTTGTTTCATGGGTGAATTGTTTAAAGCGTCGGTGCAAAGTAGAAAATTCTTTGAATGATGTTTCATCAGTGCTCCTTTATAACACTGAAGCTTCTTTACTGTCTGTTTTAAAACACAAATAAGCCCAGTGCATTAGAGCTGGGGTTGTAAGCTCTCCTGGCACAAGGGTTGCTCTGAAACAGCCGTGTAGCCCCTTCAAACCCTGTATTTTGTGTGTTGTAATTGCGTTGCTGCTAATTATAAGGTAGTCATTGTTTATAGCCTCATCTGCCCTTCCGGCTTCCTCTGGGAAGAGCGGGCACGGCTCCATCTCCCCGAGGCACCTGGAGGCAACATGCTGTGGCTGATGGTGGGTGGCGGCACCAGCCAAAGTATGACACCTGAGTGGGGAATGTCTGAGCTGAGACCCAACACTTGCCCTTCAAGTGGTCCTAACAGAAAGCAGGGCAGGGAGGAACATCCCGTCACATGGAAGGGGAGGCTTGCAGGATGAGCAGTAGCCTTAGGGAATGATGTCTTGTGCAATGTACAAACACCCCTTTATTCTGTAGTATAGTAGAATATGGACTAGAAGTAGAATACGTGATTTGAAAAAACACCATGGACATTCGAGCTTTAGATTTTTGAATCCGGGGATAGTTTTGATTTTAGTTTTCCTTAAAAAAAAGTTTTTCAGGAAATGAGAAGAAAGAAGGGAAGCATGCTTTCCTTTGCAAACAACAATGAGGGATTTGGATTATCAGATAGCAGCTGTATTGATGCAGACACAATAGCTGTCTGTCAAGAGCATGCAGAGGGTTTAAGAATAAAATTGCAGTGCTCCCAGCAAACACTGGTACCCACTGTGGGAGGAATTGATGATCACCATGGATGAGGCACCTTCTGAGTGGAAGGTTTCTCCAGTATTGCAGCTCAACATACTTTCTGTAGAACTGAAAATGCAGTTTTATCAAAACTAAAACACTTTCTATGGAATTGTAGATCTTGAAAAATGATTATTTGGCTAAACTTGGAGTGATTATTTTCCTCTATTTAGAGGAAATGAAATGTCTATACTTAATCAGTCATGGTTTGGAAAGTAATAGGTTTAATTTGGTTTGTTGAAAAGTATACACAGCCCAAACTGCATTTTGTATTTTAAGATGCATTTGAAAGTGAAGAAATAATGCTAGAGATGAGGTTTTCCTTGACTGAAATTGGAAATGTGAAACAAAGATTTTTATCGTTCTTACTTAGAACTGGACATTTCTAGCCTTTCATGCTTATTAAGACTGAATTGTTCTTAAATATCATGATGTTTTTCAAGAACAGAAACTGATCCTTGGCTGTCTTATCCACAATAAATCATTAAATTCAAATAGCTACCTATCTCCTAAAGAGACTTCAGAACACACATCTTTTAATTCATTTCATTTAGGCTGCTAATCTCTAAACATGAAATTGCATTCCCCTCTCCAGTCACAGCATTTCACCAAGAGCTTATACCACACAGGAAGAAGGAACAGGCAGAGGAGACACAACCAGCCCAACATCACATCTGACCTTGACTTACTTTAGACTCCCAGGAAGTAAAACACGAATGATTCGGCCCTGGTGAGCTGTATGAAATCAATCCCCCAACCTGTGTTAGTCATCAGAGAGGCAGAAGGGGTAGGTTTCTGTCAGTGTGACTGTACTGATCCTTGGATGTTCTGGACCCCTCATCCACCCCTGCTAGCTGGTGGATCTGCACAGTTTCCCATGTTTCTGGGAGTGGGTTAACATGGTAGGCACAAAAGAGAAGAGTGATGGAGGTGGCTGTAAATACTGAAACACCACCCATGAGAGACCTCTCTGGTCTGTGACTTGCCTTCTTCATTCTTCTGTGGAAAATGGCATTTGGGATGGGTTTGTAGTTATATTATTGTTATGGGGGGGACCTGTTATTTTGGGCTTTGTTCACACGGTGCTGCTGAAAGTCGAGGGAACAGCAACCTTAATGGACAACAGGGCCTTTTCCAGAGCTGAGGCTCGGGTGAGCTGGGCAAGCATCTGCTAGACGTGTTGCTGGGGAAGGGTGGGGAGTGTGAATAGGACTCCCTGTTATTAACTTCCTGCAACATAAGGGAACATACTTAAAAATCATCACATTTGTAGGGACCTCTTTGTCTACTTGATGCGCTCATTGTCTTCAGAAACATAGGAAAGGTAACAAGGATGAGGGTCTCCTGTTGTGCTATAGTAGTCCTGGAGGATACCATGGTCAGATGGAAAAACCATGAGATGAAAAGATTCAAAGTATGTGTCTGATGGGGAAACGAAGTGTGAGAGACAAAGCAGGAAAGGAAAGGAGAAATCCCTGACCAGGACACATTGCTTTAGAAGGAGTCAGTGGAGGCTCCCTGGCAGCAGGACCACTGGCCTCCAGCAGACTGGAAAATTATTATGGACTGAGCATTCCACAAAACATAGGGCCTGGGAAAGGGCATGTTGTTCTTCAGTAGGGTTTGAGAGTTATTTCCCTCTGTCTATTCCTGTCTTGCATAAATACTTTAAACTGGCACCAGCCTGTAACCGGTTGCAGCTGATGTTGCATATTTTTCATGTATCAGCTTTTTCAAAATTTGACTCAGAACTGCTTAGATCTGAAATTTAAGTTTAATTTTAAAATTGGGAGAAATGGCTTACAAGCTTTTGTGTAAAAGGAAGTGTTTTAGTACAGTGTTATTTTAAAATGTGTTATGGCATTGCAAAGGGGTGTGAATCAAGTGTTGATTCTCACATTGTATCTAGAAATAGGAAAGGCTGTATGGAAGAGTCAAATAACACTGAAATCCAGAAGGTTAAATGAGTAGCAATCAGAGGGTTAATGCAAGTAAAACATTAAATGATTTCTAGGGACACAGAGCTGTTTGATCAGACCTAGTACTGTATCAGCATGTCTTTTTCTGTCTGAAAGCTCTTTGCATCTGTTGTGCAACTTTGATTAAGTGTGATAGCAGGAGGAAGGTGCTCATTGTAATTCATTCGTGTCAATGCAACAAATGAAAGTGTGGAAAAAACATTGCTGTCCCCTAGAGAGAGCTTCAAGGTGACTGCAATCTTTCATAGACACCAGGGAATGCATGCAGGGTAGCCCTTGTGAATGCCTCTGCTGCAGGGAAAGCCAACCTGGAAGGCTGCAAAGGGTTCCACTTCGGACTGTTTCTACTCTTTCAGTGTATTTATGGAAAATACTTTGAGTGGGATAGTCACAGAATCACAGAATATTATGAGTTGGAAGGGACCCACAAGGATCATCTAGTCCAACTCACCATCTAACACCGTACAGAGACCGAACGCACATCCCAGAGTGGTGAACATAAACCCAGTTCCCACACAGGCTAACAGGCCACTCTGATAGTCACACAATGATGTGCTGAGCAAAGCCCTGCTTGTTGGAGAATGGAGATGGTCGAGTGTGGCAATGGTAATGGGCAGTGACCACTCCGTGCAAGTGCGAAGTTAATACATTCACAGACTACAATGAACACAGAGCTAAGATTTCTCAGTTGTCTGAGCTCTGATCAGCAACATGGCAGGAGGGGAGAATTGTGCCTATAACAACAAATGTGCAAATTCCCACTCTGAGGATTGCTGATTTAGGGTATGAAGCAGTTACTGCAGATATTTAAGGCTACCTCTGTGCTTAAAAGTTCTGTAAATGCATAAAAAATTAGAGAGGAGGGGAAAAAGAGACTGTGGCTTTTCTAAGGTTGCATTTCGCAGATGCAAACTATGATGTGTTTCTGCCTGTTTTTCCTAGAACTGCTTTCCCACTACTAGGTGTTCATTGGAGATGTTCATTGGAGCTGCTAAGAAGAAGTACAATTTAGAGGTCCTACACAACTTGTTCTCAACCATCTCATTGCAGGGGTTGGTTTCAGAGCACCTATTTATTCTCCTCATGGGAATTGGCCATAGGTGATTTCGTGTAGCATGTGTTACTGCAGATTTTCAGTGGGAGAGGACAAGTATTTGGGAAAGGTGAAAAATAATTCCTGCCAGCATGTGGTAGCTTGTGTAGAGTATTGGATGATGAGGCTGGGGCTGGTGCTGAGTCTTCCTTAGAGCTGATCTAAGTCTCATCTTTGTGCTTGCAGGGAAGAAAACGGCTCCAGAATGTCCTGTAGACTCTGTGAGGTTGGGATGTGGCAGTGTTGAGATGATGATAAGGGAGAACTTCAGGTACCCCACACTAAGGTAGCCAAGTTATAAAATTATATAAACCCTTGTCTTGAACAAGCAAAGCTTGCATATTTTTTATGATGGCCAAAATAGGAATATTCTCCTGTGGCAGGAAATCCTGCTAAAGCAGTGTACAGTCTAAATGGCAGTTTTACTGCTGACAATTTTGACTGTGGAAAAGCTGTGCTCTCTTTAAAGATTCTCAAAAAGGCCAAGTTATTGTTTTATGGTTCATTTCCTATATGTGGAAGTGATGTGCTAGCCACAGTATTTAATGGTATAATATTTAATGGCGTTATACATTTGGCTTTAGCAAAGCAGTAAGACTTATGGAACATTGACATTTACAAGTGAAGGAAAAAATCACAGGGAATTGCAGTAGGCAGTTCTTAAATCTCTTTGAAACCGTAATGTTCTAAAAGTTTGCTATGACAAGATGCCTCTTGATTTCCAGCTTTAAATGTCTTTGGAAAAAAAGATAATTGTTCTTTTGTGCAAATCAAATGACAGTGCTTATATCTGTCTTCAAAGTGAAAGATCCATTGACCACTGTTAATAAGAAATGGTGCTGTTAGAGTTGACAAGGAAGAGATTCTGCAATGCTTGAGTGTAGAGGACAATAGGACAACTGTGAATAGTAAAACAGAATATTGCCGCAAAAGGGTTTAATTTAGCAGCTTTGGAAATCCAGACTTTGAGTTTCTCCAAGACTTCTGTGATTGAATTCTTGTGTGTGTGTCAAATAATAGTCTTCCATCCAGACCTCTTAGATCTCTGGTTTTATTGTGCTTTTATATTCCCCTTGGTTGAGTATTTGCAGAGCATGTTGATCATTGACAGTATCAGCTGATGTTTTCAGCTTAAGCTGTACTGTACTTTTGGCGCTGTTCCTTTGCTATTCTTTTTATGTTCTTTTTGGATCCTGGCTTTTTTGAAACTGCTCAGACTCCAAGCCTTTACACTTACGGGTCAAATTATTATACTTTGCCTTGCAAGGCACAGCAAGCAAAAATATGTTTTTGTTCCATCCAGAACAAACACCAGACAGCCTGGCTGTGTGTGCAAAGGGGAGTGGGATCTGGCATGCAAAGGCGCAGTGACTGCCTGCGAGGTAAGATTGCTCCTTGTAAGAACTGCAGGCACGTCCTTGGTCTGCAGTTAGTGTGGGCTGGACAGTCAGCCAAAATCCCTTGTACTAGGGAAAACCCCCAAATTTTCTGTGATGCAGCAGCAAATTAAACCTCTCTGGTCATGTTGAAGAATGATGATTATGATGCAACTGGTGAGAGACAGGAATCACAGAATCATAGAATATTCTGAGTTGGAAGGGACCCACAAGGATCATTGAGTCCAGGTCCCAACTGAATGCCCATACAGGGATTCAACCCACAACCCTGGTGCTAATCTCAGGGTCATGTCATCATTTGGGGCTTTTTGTTTGTTTGTTTTGGTTTTTTTTATATATAATGACCTAACTCCCCATCCCATCGTCCTATTATCTTTACATCACTGAGTTCCTCATCCAGTCTTCTCTTAAACACCTCTAGGGATGGTGACTCCACCACCTCCTTGGGTAGGCCATTCCACTGAGGGATCACTCTCTCTGTGAAAAAGCTGTTCCTGACATCCACTCTAAAACTCCCCTGATGTAGCGTAAGGCCATGTCTTCTTGTTCTGGTGCTGGCAGCCTGAGAGAAGAGATTCACACCTCCCTGACTGCAACCTCCCTTCAGGTAGTTGTAAACAGCAATGAGGTCACCTCTGAGCCTCCTCTTCTCCAGGCTGAACAGCCCCAGCTCCCACAGTCGCTCTCCATAGGGCTTATTCTCCAGTCCTTTCCCCAAGATGTTGTGGATGCCTCACCATTGAAAGTTTTGAAAGCCAGGTTGGATGGGACTTTGAATAACCTGGCCTAGCAGAAGGTGTCCCTACCCATGGCAGGAAGGATTGGAACAGAATGGTCTTCAAAGGTTCCTTTCAATTCAAATCACTCTATAGACCTGTCCTTCAACTGAGATGTGGAAATAGACAGGCAATGGCTAACCCAATTTACTGCAGAGAGGGCGTGTGAGGAGATATTAGGCGATCAGTTTCAGAGAAGGTGAAAGGTGCCTGCATCTTCTAAGAGGGAATATGAGATACTTGTCACTCTTCCTCTTCTGCTTGGTAAATCCATGCTTGCTGAAGATGTTTCAATCTGCAAGTTTTCTGTCAGTCCTCTGCAGAGGGAAGCACTTTGATCACCCCTTTTCAACACCACAGTAGTGTACATCAGTTTTTAAAATATGATGCAGCAAATGTGAATATGTCCTTTATGAATCAAATCTTGATTGTTGGTATTGTCCTGCTTGATAAGTCTAGGGAAATATGATATAATGAAACCAGTGGATTAGAAAAGTGCTCTTCAAATACTAGTTAGGTTCATCATCCAAATGAAGGAATTCATCAGACTCCTCAAGTCAGTTGGTATTTTTCCTGATAACTTGCATGATGGAACAGTGATTCATGATTAAATACATTTGATAATGGAAAATTTGGGCTAAGAGTGGGGTGTAGGAGTATTAGGCAGCAAGCTTCTGGTTTAAAATAACTGAAAGAAACTGGGAAAAATTGAAAATAGATTGTACTACAGGAAAGACAAATGTGAATTTCTACATTGTAACAAGAAATAATTGTTCAGTTGGTTAGAAGGTGGGGAACAAAAAGATTTCAGTTCTGTAGAAAAATCTAAAAATTACATATATATAATCAGTTATTCCACCAGGTTAAACAGACAAAGGTGATGGGGCATGCACAAAGATATTACTCCCTTGGAGACAATAGTGGTAAGACCAACTGAAGAAATTTGAAAGGAATAAGAAAAACTACGGCTCTGCACCATGAAGAGAAGGACATGGAGTTATGTGATTTAAGGTATGGTAAGCTGAAAAAACATCCAAATCAGTTGTTTGCAAAGACAAAAGCAATACTCTGTTCTTCAGTCCAAGGTGGCTAGAATAGGAATTAATAAAGTTTTGCTGAAACTAGCAGTCACTGGGACAGGCAACTTGCAGTAACCCTGTTCATACCATGTAGATGACATCTGTAGGGGTGGCCTGTGTGCAGCTGATCCTGCCTCCAGGCATGGCTATGTGGTGTGAATTCGTGAGGTCCCACTTGGTCTTCGGCTTCTGAGATCCAATTACAAGGTAGGGGATGAGGGAGGTACCCTTCACCTATGGTGATCTAACATTTTGGCCAGGGCTTACTCTGCCTTGTAAACCTCATGCTTCTAATCCTTGAACTTGGACTCTTCTTTGCTCTGTCTGCGTGTTGACATAAATTATGCAGCAAGTCCTTTCAGGCAGAGGCTGTTTACCTGCCTGTGTCTGGCATCAGTGGGGCTCCAGTGTTGACTGGTGCTCCCAGCACAAACAGTAACCATTGTCAGAGTAGATTATTCAGAGCAGAGAAATCTGAAGTCATTTGGTTATGAAAAGCTCCCCAGAGCATGAGTGCTTGCTGTGACCCAGAAATGTTGGCATGAAAATCGATTACATGGTAGGATTTATGTGGCAAACTTGTGGCTCTTCCTTGTGCAGACAGCACACGGTGTCATGGAGATGGTGCCTATTGTGTGAAATGTATGTACAGCCTTCCTAAAGGGAATACAAACTCTAGCCATGGGAAAGAGGGCTGAAGGAGCCTATTGGTTGGGAAAGACAGTGCTGAAAACAGTGTTTGGAGTTTTTGGAGTTTTTGGAGTGAGAAGATATAAACAAAAATTGTTAGGGAGGGATGGAGATATACAGGCCAAAGAAGCAGGGTATGAAGCCGAGTGACTCCCCTTGGACATGTCCTCTGAAGGCATGGAAGTTTGCTTGAGTGCTGATTAGTCAAAGCACTGAATAATACAGAATCATTTGAAACACGCCAAAAGCCCATTCCCTCTTCCATTCCTCTGCCCTGCTGCTTTCTGCCTCTGATGAATGTTCCTGCCAGTTCCTGCTTGCTTTTAGGTACGCAGGGAGAAACTGGGCACGATTATTCATATCATCTGCCTTGTTTCAGATGGCTTTGCTGCTCTTACTGCTGCAGCCTGGCAGCAGCTGAAGGTACAGCATCTCTTGAATGGGGATTAGGGCTCTGGAAACTGTGGTTATGCTCCCCACTAAACTTGTGGAAACTGAGAAGGTCCCTAGCTGTTTTACCTAGGGGGGTTTCTCAGGGCAGCCACCTGGGCAGACATGACGTGGGTGCATGATGCAAAAAACCCCACAACTTTATGAAAATCTGGATTTCTCTAAAAATAGCTTTAAAATGCAAAATTTGTGCTTAAAAATAAATAAATAAAAAGCCATCCAACCCCCTTTCAAATGGCTAAAGATCTTAATGGAGAACTATGTTAAATCTTAATCTGAAAGGAAAAATCTGCCTCAAAGACTGAATGTATCTGAAGATGATCAAAGCCATTCTTCCAGTGCGTTCTAACTAGCATAGCTAGTAGAGGGAGTTTCCTAGCAAGTCATTATTAGTATGTGAAAGTGCAATGTTTTAAAATATCTAAAAGGTATGCTCAGCTCCGAGCCATGAAACTTGTCTTTATTTCTGCTCTGGACAAGTTTCAAAAACACAGAGCTAGAAAAATAAAGCAACAGGGAGAAGATATGCATGTCCAGCATCTGCATCTCCAGCTGGGGCAGATACACCTAATTCGTGAGCCTACAGCAAAGAAACCACTAACAGAGCTATGAACTTGTGTGATAGTTTCATATGAGACAGTCTTTTTCCTAATCCATATGATGATCAGTTTAAACCATGAAGTGTGAAATGTGATTGCCCTTGTCCAGTGTTGGAATTAGGAGGCTGCAAGGAAAGTCTTATTGGTCCGGCTTGCATGGAGGAGAGGAGAACAGGCACAAAGATTAAGAGCTACTTCTGCGTGTCTCTTTGAGGCAGGGCAGAAATAATCCTGTTCCATTTGTTCCCTGAGATTTAAGTATGGCAAAATAGACAATATTCTCTCAGGAGGACTTTAATACAGATCTTCAGTATGGGCAATAGCTGCTATGGAGGACAAATGAACAACGTTTGTCTTTCTCCACAAATTGGAAATCAATTCTTGGGAAAAACAGGACACTTAGAAATGAACATCTAGCTAATGCCAGGCTTTGGGCAGTTAAGAACCACTTATGCCATAGGCATAGTCAGTGTCTTATATTGGCTTTATCTGAACACGTGTTAGTTTTTACAAAATGCAGAGTGCAGGTGCCTGTGAATTAGCTTGCATCTGCAGATTATTTTTCATCCTCAAGTAACCCAATCCCTTTTGAGTGGGAGAGAAGTTGATGGAAACATTTGTTTCCTTTTTCACCAGTCTACAAGATAGTTTGATACTGATGCTTTGGCACAGGCCTGATGCTGTGAGTAGGAGCTGTGATGTGGAAGGACTACCACTTCTATCTGCTGTACCACAGAACTGGGGGTGCCTTATGGTAATGCTTTGAACTGACAAACACGTCAGTTTTGCCCAAAAAAGTCTTCCTTAGCATGTTGAAATTAAACAAATACAGGTGTGCCTACAGTACAGAAAACAGTACTGACAGTGGGCTGCAGTGCATGACTTGGAGCCCCTTATCCTACCCCACCTTGAAAGGTTTTCTAATTATTGGAAAAGATTATGTGCTTTGCTGTTGATCCAACACCAATACTTTTCACACTACAAGTCTGAGACATTCTCTTTGGAGTTAGATAACCTTCTGTTTGAATCTGTGCTGCCTTTTGAGCTATTACCTTAATACAGAAGGCACAATATTCACTAAGCTGTATGTCAGGCTAGAATGTGTAAATTAAAACAGCTGTAAACCACTGGTGGTTATCATTGAAATACCAAATGTAATTTTCGATTGCATCTTCACTTGCTTTGCTTTTCTAGACTGAATTTCCATTATCTAACCAGATCTGGTAACTTTCTGCGTTACTGCCCTGCTCTGGAAGCAGCTGTGTTTTGATTTTGTGCATTTTGATTTTGACAGTGTGGTTTCATCTTAGTGCACTGGCATTCTTTGATTGCCTTCAAAGAGACAAATCCCATCATAGCTCTGTGTGCTGTAATTGAGTGCTTGCAAGTGCTTGACTCTGCAGTTGCTTGGACTTGGACACGTTATAATATTCGTGAGATATTCATGGTCTGTATCAAAGGAAAAGAATTCATTGTGCCAGCCAGGTCTGGAAGATAGACTTAAGGAAATCCACATGGTACAAAAATCTCAGCTTTAATTTTAGTGTTTAGTTGGTTTCCTATGATGTGGTTGGTCTATCTGAGTACAGAATTATGTTCTTCACCTGCCTATAGAGTGCTACATAGCAAATACATTAGAGTAGTAAAGATTAGTAGTCTTTACTCTTATTCTTTTTAAAGTCTTTCAACTGGCCTTTGAAAACAAACTTATTTTTAATGCTTCAATATTCACTCCATGCAAGCCATTGTGTAGACTATTGGCAATCTACCTACAAAGAAATTCCATTCTGGTTGCCTGTTGCCCTTTTCTGTCACATTATTGATGTACTATTAATATCTTTCTAAGCAAAAGTCTGTGCACTGGGATTTTTTTTACTTCACAGCATTTTTTTTCCCACTCGGCTGTGTCCTTGAGGAAATTCTGAAGGGATGCTGGAGCGCTGTTGTCATGCTGGGTGGGTCTCAGTGCTGAGCACAGGGATTTTCACTCGTGAGCCAAAACCTCTGACCTGCCTCCATGACCCAATTCTGTGACTTTGCTGCTCAATCAGAAAAGACAATGAAGAAAACGGGGTGGGTTCAGGCTGGGAGCCTGTTTGGCCTACTCTGGATTTGGCTGGAGTACCTTTTACTGACAACCCCTCTCACCCTCTGAGTTCAGCAGCAACAGGGTTTTTCATGCATGCCAGGTCCTGGACTTGAACTGCCAGCATTTAACTGCAAGGCTGTGGATCTTATGCCACGTATTGTTTAAAAGGTCCATTATTTATTATAAAATAAACAAGTACAGATAGGAATGACATAGCTCCAGCTATGAATCACATCTGACTCATATTAAAGGTTACAAGCACAATTCTCCTATCTGTATCTAGTGCTGTTCTGCTATTGGTGCTAGTACATGCAAAAACAGGTGTTGATACAAGAAAGCATTTAATATGAACTATTCATCTTATCTTCTTTCAGACTAGGTATTTCAACTGTGTCATCACTTGTATTTAACAGTTGTCAAAACAGTTGAATATGGCAGAGGGGTTGTTTCTCCTCAGCAAACTTTGCAGCCTGCCTGACTTCAGATAATAAATCCCTTCATAGCATAAAATATTTTCTTACGGAGAAACCAGTTATTAACTTTTGCCTTCCTCAAAGTTTTAATAATATGCTTCATACAGAAGATATCTGTGGTTTGGAGGGGAGAGAGATGAGAAGAAATACAGCAATTTAGTTTTACATATTAGGAAATATGTCTGGATGATGGGGTATGTGATAGAATTATTTATGTAGAGTTGCAGTGGTAGCTAAAAAATGGGTCATACAAATATGGATGAATCTTTTGACTGTTGCTAGTGCTGGCCACCACAAATAATAGAGGCTATGAAGTTGGCCCTGCTTGGTTAGTTCATTATTTCCATTAACTCTAATTTCCTCCAGATGTATGTGGCATTAGTCATTTTTGTATGATGTACATATAGTTTGCTTAATATTTTTTGATTATTTGCTCTTCTTACTCTGAGCTTGGTTTGGTAATCCTGATTATGCTATTTCTAGTCCCGTACTACATTTCTGAAAGACACTGGAGGGAGAACATTACAGAAAGAAAGGAAATGCACTTGGATATCCTAAATTTCATGATCTTGTTGATATTGATCAAGGTTTTAGGAGCCACAAACAATTTTAAAAATACATGGCAATCTTCAAATATTTGCAAAGAATTAATATTCCAGTCCGGTAAACGAACACAAATTAAACAATGGGCTTAATTATTTTTAAAGCTATGCATTAGTTTGAGCCTTCTTTTTTGCTCCAATGCTACTGTATTTGGTGAAATTGTTGCTAGCCACAGGGGTCTGTGATTGTCACAGGGTATCATTTTCCACACCTTTGGGTTCCTGAGGCTGGGAGCTGTCCTGCTGCTTTGCTATGCCTCATTCCTGGGATCTCTGCGGGAAGCACAGCTGTGCCCACCACTGCTGCCCTGGCTGCTTTTCCTTTTCCATTGCCATTGCATGAACCCAGCTGTATTGGGTTTGCATGGCAAGGTTTTTGTAGCAGTGGAGGTACAGGGATGGCTTCTGTGACAAGCTGCCAGAAGCTTTCCCCGTGTTCAATGGAGCCAGACCCAGCAGGGTCCAGGATGGAGCTGCTGCTAATCAAGGCTGAGCCCATCAGCAACAGTAGTAAGGCCCCTGTGATAAAATGTTGAAGAAAAGGTGAAAAGTTATTGTGCAGAAGCAAATAGCAGTCAGAGAAGAGAGGAGTGAGAATATGTGAGAGAATCAGCTCTGTAGACATCAAGGTCAGTGCAGAAGGAGGGGGAGGAGGTGTTCCAAGCGCCACAGCTGAGACTCCCCTGCAGCCTGTGAAGACCATGGTGAGGCAGGACATGTCCCTGCCTCTGTGCCCCAAATCCTGTGGAGGACCCCACATCAGAGCAGGTGGATGTCCAATGGAGGATGTGTTCTACTGGCAAGCCTGGGCCTTTCATTGGATTTTCTCTCCCCTGTCCAGCCGAGGAAGGGAGTGACAGCACAGCCTTAGTGTCCAGGCAGGATCAACCCACCACACCAGCTTGGATGAAGTAATACGTGTTTTGGCATTGGCAGTCACTGTTATGGTCCTTGTGCCTTTGTGCACAAAGAACAGGAAGCTCCTGACCTGTGCCTCCAGGCAGCTCTCATGACTGGAATCGGCAAGTATTGCCTTCCCACATAAATCCGTATCTCCTTCAGCCCTCCGCTATCTCCTAATTGTTCATTGCTGATGGCATCTTCATTTGGAAGCATGGTTTCCAAGATTAGTTTACACCAGTACTGACACCAGTAGCAGCTCTGGGCTCTGTGCTTGGTGCACGAGCAGTAAGAGATTGGTTCAGGCAGTTTCTGTAATATGTGAAGTATCTGGCATGCAACTTGTCAGGGAAACCCTAATTAAGACCATTCAGGTCCTGCAGCATTCTTCATCTGCGGCTGGATGTAGCATTGAGGAGATGTCAGTGGACCTACCTGGGGCCTCAGCTGTGAACCTCCCACTCTTGGTACTAGATTTCTATTTTCTGCTGTCCCTGAGCCCTTGAAAGAATGTTAAGAAACAAGTGACATCCGTCTTGCACATCCCTTCTTTGAATGCAAGTAATGGATCTAATGATTACCAAAGAAGATTTTGAGTGGAACACGCAACAGAGAGGCAAAGGCTAAAAACTTAGCAAGGATTCTAACTGTGTAGCTCCTTGGGATGTTTGTTGCATTTCTGTGGCTCCTGAACTTTAGGGTTAATTATTTCAAATTGAAGCTAAGCAGGATATATAATTATCTAAGTCTCTTAGTAGCCTTCGGGAATGAAAATTATTTTGCTGTTTCCTCAGCTAACATTGTGAGGAAAATCCAGCCTTATAATATCAGGGAAAAAATTCAAACTTTACACTAGCTGATACCTCTTTGGATATTTGTACAACTTCGCATGATATTTTGGAAATATCTGATGTACATGAGCATAATAAATCTCCTGCAGTGTCTCAGGTGTAGGCAAATGACTCTGTCTCTGAATGGTCAATGCAAATCGTTTGCTATACTTGAGGGGCAAATTGTATGATTAGACAATTAATAGTAAAAGCTTTGCTTTTCTTCACTGGAGTGCAGCAGTATTCAGCTGAATGTATTGCTCATTTGCTCCTTGTAGTTCTTTTTTGTTTCTTAAACAGCACTGTTTGAGTAATCATTTTTTCGTATAAGAAAAACAGCTGATTACAGTCACCACTTTCTGTAGTCTCATACCGAATACATCTCAGACTCATTTCTCCTTTTAGACCTACATGTAGAAGAGTCATCAATACAAGATTCTTTGCAATTACCCCTGCTTGTTCAGAGAAGGCAATTAAGCATGTGATTCTTCATCTTGTAAAGTGATGTTTTGTCTTAATGGACCATTTTGCAAACAAATGCTGACGATCCATTGAGAACACAGGTTCAAGTGCTGCAGCCTTAGGTGGTAAACAAAGCAAAGGGATATATGTATATAAGCAGTACCAGTCTTTCTATGAGGTATATATTGTGTTTGAGAGAGAAAATATTAGTACTGGGGGAAAAAAGCAATCTTCCACTCCTCACAGACTCATTGATATCCAGAAGTAAATAAATCACTGTCTCGGTCTTGGCAGCGTCATTGGTTTAGAGAATATGGGCCTTCTGTAAGAACCAGTAAAACTTGCCTAAAATAGTATACTTTTGGCAAGCCATTAGTTCTCCTTAGAAAGGAATAGGTGCATTTATGACTCATTTGACACAGGTATGTAGTACTTTTCCTTTGTTAGACAGTATTAAAGGATGTTTTTTTGAGTCTGTTTGGGTGTGTGAATTTAAACATCCCTGTGACTGGTCCAGGAATAAGGAGACTGGAGGAGGATGTTTAATCTGCCATCATTCTTCATTAATAAAGCAAAATCTAAAGAAAAGAGTGAGGATGGACCCTAGTATGGCTGACTTTGGTCTGGTCCTGAGGTATTGTCTGTTCATGTTGTCCAACTTGGGCTGTTCTGGTGCCAATCAAAAGCTGAGATCCCCAGCATATGTAAGCAGAAACCCTGCCCAATGCCTCCCAGCCTCTAGCGATGGCTGCTTCTGATCAGTTAAAAGTACATGTGTTTTAGTAATGATTAAAGAATCAGTCAGAAACCCAGTCTTGTCAATTTTATAAGAACTAAAGATACACCTGTATAAAGTCTGTAGCTGATTTAGGATGCGAATCTATAGGAACACTCCCTAGGCTATTTCTGCTGACAGATGATTTTTGTATAGAAACAGTTCTTGGTTTATAGAAGATCATTTTTCAGTTTTGAATATCAATTTTCTTTTTAGCTAGCTTTAAACTTGGACACTTTTGACACGTTTATCTTTTTAGGGTGAATCTTCTCACCCTACCTCCTTTTCTCTGCACCTCTGTAAGATATTCCAACTTGTCTGACCATATTATTTGGGCTGCTGGTTGATGTCTGAACATGGGCAGCCCTGGTATATGGAGGGAATAGAATGGGAGGTGGCTGAATGCCTCCTCTCACCCTGGTTTATGGGATGGGGATGTCCTGAGGGTGGGAGAAGGCAGCACGTGTATGGGCACACTTATGTCTCTGCCTGGCTTCTCTGTGACCCCTCTGTCACTTTTAAAGACATGAGCATGCAAGAGTTGTCTGTGAGGACAGAAAGGCACAACAGACACAAGGGGTGGTGGGAGAGGCTGAGACAGCAGGTAAATCCCAGTGCACTCTAGATGCACTGGGCCAGTGACTACAACCCTGAAGGTGAATGCCGGCTGACCAGGACTTGGGCTGCATGTCTGCAGGTGTTTCGTATCACCCAGGTAAGTGCCAAAGACTCTTGGCTCACTTCAATAGTGGGGCAAGCCTGCAAAAAGCTTTCCTCAGGCAGGCAGTTTGGAGCAGGAGCACTGCTTCAGTGGACTACTTAGCCATTCCTTACATCCTAGGTATTATGGGTTGTCAGTAGCTGCAATGCAGCAGGAAAAGGGTTAGTTTGCCCCCAGCACTCAGCAGCATACAGAGTTCTCTCTTCTTCAAAGGTGTATTGGTGTCACCAGCTGCTTATATATCTCCAGCAGAAAGATCAAAAAGGATGCAGGAGGGGACTGGTCCTGTAATGTAATCTTCTGAGGCAGATCCCTCAGTCAGTTAGTCTACTCCCATCCTTCTCTTGGCAATGAATCAGAGACCCAAACTTCAGGAAATACAGACTAGAATATATAAAAAATTAATTCTTGATCTTTTTATTTCCAAGACTAATTCTCTTGACACCACCGCTGACATAGAAATGGTCAGTCTTTCTTTCTTAAGCAATGGGAGCATTATACATACTTCCAGTTCTTATAGTGCAAAGAAAATCCCAGCCTTTTTTAAACTACTTGCTTGCTCTGACTGAATTCAGAGGAAAATCTTATCCTTTGGTTTGGGTATCATATTGGTTAAATGGAGACTTTTGGCTGTCTTTTCCATAGAATCACAGAATCTATTAGGTTGGAAAAGACCTCTGAGATCATGGAGTCCAGTCTTTGACTGACCATGTTATATAGACCATGGCACTGAAGTGGGGTTCTAGATTTTTTTCCAGCAAATCAAGATTTTCTTGGAGGTATATCACAAACCAAAAACTAAATGAAGTATAGTAAGACTTGAAAATAGTAGTTTTTCCAGATGTGACACTTGAGCACAAGATGTTCAAAGAAAAAACTTTTGGCTTTCTACCAAGATGTCAATGACATTTGTGATGAATTAAAATAAATTTTGTTAATTGCCAAAAACTAAATGGGAAAAAAGAAAACATTTTGTGCTGTTCCTACTCACACTGATGCAGATCCATAATTACTCTTCCAAAATCAATACCTAACTCATATTTATGAATTTGCAGGCAAGTGAACTGAATATTGCTCATGTACTTTCTGCAACAATTCCAGTTTTCTCAGATGAATCACCTCAGATTAAGCTTTTAAATGGTTTACGTAAGTCTTAAAATGTGTATTTATTTTTTTATCATTTCACATTGAAAGTACAGAGCAGTCTGTTTGTGTAACATAAAGTCAGATTTTAATTAACACTGATTACACCTTGCTAAAATATTTTCCGAAATTTAACAGTAAGTGGAAATTTACGTTAAAGAAGAAAAAAAGCTGCTTGCTTAAATATACATGGATGTATGTATAATACCCTATGAATTAAATCTGTTTTAACAGCCTAGCTGCAGGCAGGAAGCATTAGAAGTAGTAACCCGTAAGTAGGAAAACCTTAAATTAAAATCGTGATAGTGAAATTTCATTTTGGATTAAGCTCTAAAAGGAGAACCTGCTAGTTAAAATACTGGCTGTTTCTCACTTTAAAATCCTTACAATGGCTCCTAGAACATGGGAATTGTTTGCTTCAAACAAGTCCCTGACCACATGTACTGTTTACCACACTGCTCAGATCCGTCAGGATACACTTTGAGCTCCTGTGTTGAAATAAAAGATAACGTGGAATGTCAGCTCAGCCAGACTAAAGGTACCTTGTTAACGTCTCTCTGGAGCCATTCCTTTCTTGCAGAATCCCTGCTTGGTCCCAGCTGCTTGGGTGGTGTGTGTTGATGCTGTTTGTCTGAATAGTTCCTGCTTAAAGATAATAAAAATCAGAGAGGTTTGCGGCTAGAGATACGGACACAGAACTGCATCCCTCTGAAATGTGACTCTAGTAGACTCTGAACGAGCTAGGCAGCATTAAAATACCATTAGTTTGCCTTCTAGAAAGTGAATCTAAAAAATTTTTGTGGTTTGCCTTTTTTTCTAGTAGCATGCATTCAATATCCATCAAGAAGAGCACACAAAACTAAATTGTTGGTCCTTGTGCTCTTTTATATTTGGTCTAAAATGGTTTGGCAAATTTGATCTGACTTTGTACTTTTATATTGAATAGATTTGTCACTATAGTATGTTGTATCATTTCTCTTGCTAATAGTAAATAAGAAAAGAATTTCATTTGTGCATCAAATTTCATGAAGCAGGAGTGTAGTCTATTTAAATTATTAAATAGAGTGTATAATACAAGTGACAATTAGCAGAGTAAAACAGTTTATACATTCTGTTTATTGTATATTAAAAAAGAAAAATACTGCAGTCATTATTAATATAGCAAAGAATAAAATCAGGAATCGGAGGAAAAAGGGACACAAGACTAGATTTTTAAATATTAGTTTAAGTTAATGATTAAAAAACACCCCAAATATCCGTGGTAAAGGTCATGGTGGGAGAAGAAACAAAGTAATGACAGATCACTGTCTGGTCTGCTCTTAAAACTTACAACCTCTGGCTCCCAGAGGCCCAGAACTCATCTTTGGAAGGAATGAGTGAGGCCTTTCAGTGAAGCTATGCTGGTTTCAGGGGGTTCTACTGGTTTGAGAGCTTCTGGAAGTATTTCCTGCCGTGGTGCCATTTGGGTGCCTGTTACTCATGATTAGGTTTCCAGACCACTTTGGTGTTCTGGAGATATCTGAGAATAAAAAACAAATACCTCATCTTTTGTGGGTTTATTCCACTTGAAATGTTTTTATAGAAAGCAAAAGAGCCTGCTTTTCAGTTTTAGCTGTTGAAGAAGCTGGACTTCAAAATAAGACAGTGCGAGAAACAAACCGTTTTAGTATTTGTGTGTTTTACACTAGAGGAAAATAAGAGATATCGCTTGTTTTCACTTAGAAAACAGCTCCTTCAGTTACAGTCACTCTTCTTTCAGTGTGGACTTTGCTCATACACAGCAATTTACTGTGTGAAATTAATTAATTTAAAATATACTCTTTGTATTAAGGCCACACAGAACACTTTTTAATCTGAATCTTCAAAGGATCTTTGACCTGAGCAATCTATCTCTTTCTTCTTCTTTATATTCAATCCAGTTTTCATTCCATTCATCTCACTGCCTCACACAGATACTAAACACATACTATTCTTGTTTACATTTGGCTGCAATTTCTGTTTCTCTGGGGGGTTTTTTTCCCTCACCCAGCCAGGAAACAAAAAACAGGGTGTGCTTTTAAAGGCAGGAAAGTATCTTTAAATATCCTGATGGAACAACTGTGAGATTTTTTTTGTTGTTGTTTTAAAAAAGGCATCATTTTCTTGAAGACTCTCCAAATTTGTGTCTTTGTGAGATATTTATTTTAGAGTCCCTTTCTGAGTCTAGTAGTGAAACTTCTTCTAACAACATAAGCAGGACTTCCTTGTCTCCTCACATCCCCCTGCCTTCCCAGGGCCTAACAAATAGCATTTTTCCTGTAGAATAAATAACTTCACCGAAATAGATATATAAACCCACTGTAGAACTCAGTATGTTTATAGCTAAAACCCAAGTGTTATTTTGCAGCTGGTTTCTGTAGTTTACACTGAACTCACAGAAGGTGATCTTCTCTGAGATCTTTGTTTTACACGTAAGTTTCTTTTAAACGAGAAATCAGCTTTGTTCCTGACCTTCCTTCATGTTAATTTCTACAAGCAATAGAATCACAGAATATTCTGAGTTGGAAGGGACCCACAAGGATCGAGTCCAACTCTTAACACTGTCTCCCTGGCGGGAATCGAACCCGGGTCTCCCACAGACCAGGTGGGGACACTTGTCAACAAAAACAGCTGGGGCTTTGTGAAGACTTACAAACTGTTCAGCACGTACACTTTTCAAACTGGAAGTTGCACCAGAGGCAGGAGCTGGTGTCAGGGCTGGATGCAGCTCCGGCAGCCATCGGGGCAAGGAGAGGAAGACGATGACCAATGTGACTCCATGATGAAATAATACAGACCAAACAAAAGGTCCATCTAATTATCATTATTCCTGCTCCATAGCAAAGCTATGTTGCTTTGCTTCTTGAATTTCTGAGGTAGGAGAAGTGAGCCAGAGACAAGACTTATTAATGAATCTCTGCAGGACATTTTGTGGGTGAGTTCAGGACAGAGCTAGCACCTTCATATTTTAATAAACTGTAATTTCTAAGATATAGGCCATGGTCATAAAAAGTTCATGATCCTAGAGGTGATGTTATGTGCCTAGAAGCATGAATAAGAAATGTATTTACAAAGTAAAAATTTTGGGAAGCAGTCCTCACTTTTTGTCAGAGCTACTTTTAGGTTCTGACCACAAGAAAGCAGAGTGTGGAGACAACTGGGAAATTATGTTGCTGTTCCAGTTCAGGTGGTGTTGTCAGAATATGCAAGACCTAACAAGATTAGAGCAGTTTTGCCCTTTAATTTGAACAGATGCAAGTTGAAGTTACTAGTAAATTCACATCATTACTCTGGTTCAGCCCTGAGTCATGGGATTATTTCATTCTGCTATACTCATTTTTGATGAACCACTTTGTTTCTTTCTTTTTTTTTTTGAGGGTGGGTTAAACAAATGCTAATTCCCAAGTGAAATATTTCTCCCCTGTTGAAACTTGAATGGGATATTACAGAGTGCGAGATCAGAAACCACCCTTCATGCAATAGCTGTGCCAGAAATGGTTTACCAGGAAAGCAGATTGCCGAGGGGTAGGTAACATTAATGAAATGGACAAGGCGGGAGGCTTTTCAAGGAGAATTTATATTTCAATGTTTCTTGTCTTGTGACATTAATCTAATTTTTTTTCCACTGAATCAAGTTGGATGTCACACGTTTCTTTGATCCAAGTTGTTAAAATTCTCAGCTCTTGCTCAAGCACACTGTCATTTCTGCTTTTCATTAAGATTGCTTGACTATTTCACGCCACAGAAAAAGAGGTTATTGGGATCGTAGCTTTCCTAGTTGTGAGCACCAGATGGGACCGTATCTACCTGACTGCTGCCACAAGTCCAGGACCTGTAGTCACGGAGCAGTGACTCTGGATTTTTACAGGAACCCACATGCTCAGATGCCGACAAGGCAAAACAGGCAAGAGCACAGAAGCACAGTACCTACCTCACCCCAGCTGAGGAGGAGGCCCAGGGCATTTGCAAAGTGTGAGTCATTTGCACAGCTCCAGATTGCAGCTGCTACAGCATCATAGGAAAGCATTAAACGGAGCTTAAAAACAAGAGGAAGAGACAAGCCTAGTGTAGAAAGAAACTGCAAGCTAGCTGAAGGATACAGAGGAGATCTTGAGAGATAACTGTAAGATTTTCTTGTAACTCCTACCCTATAATGAAGAGAAGTATTTGTCCCAGGGTGCAGCTATGTTTACAGTCAAGCTAGGCTTGCTGTGGTTGTTAACGGAAATGAAGAATGGATTTTTTTTTAAGGTACTGTATTTAAACCAGAATTTAAAGTGTGAAGAAAAAATACCATTCTTGCCCAACTCTGATTTTTCCCTTTATGTTTTAGCCATGTTTAAATCTGTTGTGCTTTCTCTCCTAGAAACTGAATCCTCCACAAAACAGGCTATGTAGTTATAGGAGAAAAACTGCACTGCTCCTGGAAAACATCTGCATGCCTTCATGCTTACATTTCATTGCTTCTGCGTCTGAGCTGAGCCCTTGATGATTGAAAATATTTAAAGAAGAAAAACTAAACACTAATGAATGTGAAAGGCATCTGCACAAAAACACAAGCTTTTTTCACTCTGTCTCAATTGAAATACGTACCTTAAAAGGGTTGTATAGGCTATACAAACAAACATAACCAGTCATTCCCTCTGTGCTCCTGTGTGACTTTTTTTTTGTCCTTATTCTTTGCCCAAATAAAATTTCTGCCTGTGTAAAAGCTCAGTCACTACGTGGTCACATCTCTTCCGTATCATTTTTCCTGTGAACTTTCTGTTCCTTCTCCTTTACTTGGAATAAAATCAAGCATCCTGTTAGTGGCCAGAAGCCTGCAGTGGGAGGGCCATTCCACAGCTCATCTGGGCCTGTGGATGCAATAGGTGAAATGCTATCAGTCTACTGGAACGGTGAGAAGTATCTTTAAAGTCACTTTCCTATAATAGAAACTTAGTTTAAGAGCAAAAAAAGCACTGGTCTTCTTCATGACTTCTCAAGACCTGTTTTTGCCATGTGAAGTCAATTGGCTGTAAGCTGTGGACACAGCTTGGCTTCAAAGTGTGCCTGGCTCTCCATTCACAAACTAAATGCTCTAGAGAGCTGCCAAATTGGGGAGATTATTCCGTCTCGTTTTCTGGCAAGCTGCGACTGCGTGTACCACTTCATTTATATGCTAATTGAGGCCAAGCCTCCAAATAGACTCCATACAATATCAGTGTGACTTGGCTCTGACTGTATGGGTATTCTGCCTTCCAGCAGCCTCCGTGTAAGTGCTCCAAGCCCGACAGGGTTTAGTAAGTCTTCATCAATGAAGTCCTGTGTCCTGACCCCAGCTTTTGGAAAGTGAGGACTAAACTCGAGGAGTGCAGACCATTCACACTGAGGATTACCACGGCATGTGAAGGTGAGCTCGTGCCATTTCTTGACCGGGACTCTACACATTTCAGATCTGAGATGTTGATGTTTCTTAAGTCAGCTGGCCTAATAGGAGGTTGCAGAGGGCACAGCTAATTATGGGGACATGTTTCCGAGCCAGCTAAGTTGAAGAGCCGGTTTTCTTACCTCCTCTCCTCTGCCAGCTTGTGCATGACTGAATGGCAAAAGCTCACTCTCTCCTAGACTGCCTATTTTGAAAGCATAGTAAGGATGCATGTTTCGTCAGCCACTCCTTGAGGAGTGCTGTATTGTTAGAGAAAGAGCAGAGACAAACACATATATGCATCCAGGGCTGCTTTAAAAATATGTACATTAAGTCTTTGACTGTTTAGCATGTTATGAATTCCAAGAGTCAAGGATGAACTCTTCACTAAATGGACACATAACTCATGCTGAATGTGGGACGTTTCAGTGAAGGCTTCTGAACTTCTGTTGGCAAATGTAGATACCTTTTCAGAGAGAAGTACGTATTAGTACTCTTTGCTTTAAGGCAGATGTGTGACATGGCTTTCAGTTGTGCTTTACCATTAACCCCAGCGATTAGAGGTCCATACTACGTTCTGAACTTTCAATGTAATGTATTATTTCCACACTTTTTTAAACTTTCTTTTAGAAACATATCAAGATGTGCTTTTAGAATGTTGTTAAAAGAGTGCTTGAAGTCAGAGAATTCGCAGCTCTTAGGGACCTCTGTGAATCTCGTGCAGGTCTGCATTGCAGCAGCACATGTCATTTTGGACAACAGCAGCATAGGAATATGTATTTGCAACATGCCTAACTTTCAAAAAGCAAAGACTTGTACTGCAATTCCAGTCCTGGTCTAGGTGTCCAAAATGGAGCTAATAACCACAGCATACTCGAGAGAGCAAACAGTCAAGGAAAGGCTGTTGACAAGAACAAAATTATGCCAAAAAATTCCTGTTCTCTCCCAAGCTGAGTGCATGCTTACAGGTTCGAAGTAAGGGATTTTTTGAAACCAGAATTTGTGGCTTGAGCTCAGGCATCTGCCTTGTCTCTATATAGGAGATTTGCTGTTCTCCTCTGAGTTGTGCCAGTGCCCACCTCTCATCCAGGAAGCAGAGGTATCAATTCAGCATAAGCCCTTTCCTGACAGCTCCAGTGATGTAATTTACACCTCCTGTGCAGGATAATTGGCTTATCTAGTTAAAGAATTGACACAGAGAGGCTCTCCACCTCACATGTGGATGTGAAGTCATGACCTGGTCAGAAAAGGAAGGAAAGACTCATCAAGCCACAGGGTTGAAAAGCAAGAAATAACATGACTGCTCTGCCTAATGATGAGGCAATTTCCTGGGAAGGAGCAGTTATGAGATCTGGTACTTCCCAAAAGTATTTAAGCATTTTTGCAATCTGCTCATCATTCATCAGGTAAAACTTCCATGGGATTTCCAAAGCCTGCCCATACATTCAGTTTTCTTTGTTCCTGTGAACAGCATGTGCCTGTTCTCAACAGTGTGTTGCCTCCGGGTTGTGACCTATTGGTTGACAAAAATCGGTGCCAGGTGAGGTTCCTGCCAGGGCATGACCACCAGGCTGAAGAATACCAAGGAAATGGCTCATTTATTTCTATGACACTGTGCTCCTTTGTGTGCTCTGTGGTGCAGGTCTTGGCAAGCGGAATTGAAGCAAGTCTCTCTGTTTAAAGTGGAAGAGCTCCAAAGCTGATGAATTTCCTCTGTCAAACGGGTCAGCGAAAGGACATCCCTGTTCTAGGACAGGCTGCTGTCATTAGGTAAACGGGGATTGTTGCTTGGCTTTGGAGCTGGCCCAGCCTTGAGTGTATCATCCAGTAGCTGTTCTAGTGGAGATGATTGCAAAGGTCTGATCAGGGTGGGGGATGAGCTGCACCACAGGCAGGTGAACTTGCAGCTGTGCTCAGAGCACCAGCCTGTGCTTTGTGAAGCTCTGCAAGGGGCAGCAGTTGTTATATCACGCATCACCTTTGGCCCAGGAAGAAAAAGAACCAAAAAAAAAAGAATAAACTGAGTATTGCCAAGTTGGCTCCTAGGAGACTGGTATCTAAAGAACCATCCAGAAGTCTGAAAATATCCTGTCAACAGTGGAACCCTAAAGGTTTCTGCCCCAACTCCATTGCTGACAGTGCTGCAGTTCTGTTACTGCTGGAGCACGATGTTTGGTCCCTAGTAGTGTCAGAGGTTTGAAGTTTGTTTATTCCATGCTGGAGTGAAAGGAGAACAGTTTGAAATGTTGTTCTTTTTTACATATGTATATTTTTCCTGTTAACTTCGTTATGTTAATGTTTTCCTTTGGATGCTAATGGGACGTTTTAGTTCGTGAACCTTTTTTTTCTGGTATCAGGCCCTGACCTGACACAAGAACCACCTTAAAAGTTTTGCCTAAGTTGGAGCAGAGGTTCTTACTCCACACCTGCTTGGATGAACACAGCAGGAACTTGAATGTGAGTGTCCCATTGGCAAGAGCTCTCCAGAGTACAAAATCAGCTTCTACTCATTGCCCGAAATGCCAGCTTTGGCTGAAAGATTAAAATTTCTTTATATTCCAAGATACTCTGGCTGCTCTGTGTCTTACCATGTTAAGGCCAGCTGACAATACAGGTTAATTTTGAAATGTGTAAAGTTGTGTTTCACAAAGTTACGAATCTGCAGTTAAGGCAAAATCCAGAACTTTCAGCAAAGAGTGTGCCTGTTGGCATATTTGACTGGAAAATGGAATTAGCCTGGAAGGTGAGAATGATTTAAAGAGCAGCAGGAAGAGTGAAACAGGCCACTTTTCCTGTAGTAAGCAGGTTCTGTGTTTGTCAAGGAAAAGGGAGCTGCTGCACTTAAATACAGGGCTTCTTTACTGTAGGAATAGAGAGGAAGGTGGTCTGCAGCTCGAGCAGTTTCATGGGAAGCAATCTGTGTGTCTGACAAAATGTGCTGTCAGTGGTTTGTGTCCTGTTGTGTAATTCTGAGGGACATAAACACAATTGCATGAATAAATTAACACAATAAACACAAATAAATTTAGTACCCTGGGTACTAAAAATGCACATCTTGTGAATGCTGGCAGTTGCTGAAGGTAGTGGGTGTAACAACCACCTTTCATTTAAGCCAACTGCAAAGTGCAATTAGGCTTTAGGGAATAGATAGCCGAAACAATAGGAGCAACCACCCCAAAAATGAGGGTACATACAAAGCTGTGCAAGAATGTGTTGTGTAGGTGGAGGGTTTGATAACAGGCTGAGTTAATATGGAGGTGGCTGAATATTGTTCATGTGCAAGAAAAAGCAGAAACACATCAGGGCAGCATGCAGAGAGGGTATCAAGAAAGTCACAAACAAATAAATACTTCCTGCCTGAATGAATAAAAGCTGAGTTTTCAGAAGTCAGGCACCTGGAGCTCCAAGCAAGCAAGGTGTTATCTGCTCTGAAGTTCTCACGGCTATGTGAGAACTTGTGTTTAAGGAGTTGCTCTGAAATCAGAAGGCTTTGTATCAGTACAAGGTTCCAACATCTGTCTGTCTGCCAGAGAGAAATGATGCAAAACTATTGACCAGTTAGAATGTGGCAGAGCTCTGATGCATCTCCTCACCATTGCAGGGTCAAAGAAGCAGGAACCTCTGCTTCTAAGTGTAGTTAAGCAAGTGAATCTTTCATAAGGAATGCAACTCAATATTTCAGTGTGAAAAATATAGATGAATATCACTTAGAAAGGAAAGACCAGGTCAGAATAAAATACAAACTAGGCCCACCTGGCCTAAGTTGATTCTACTAGAGTTTTCCAAATAGCAATACGTATTTACTTGCTACAGAGTTGAATTTTGTAAAGTGAGACTTGCACTTGGCTTTGGAGATTTTCTCTTTATTGTACAGCCTGCATGACCACAGTGCACTTTTACTTTTTGATTACTACAGTGTCCTGCATGGTCTCTTTTTGAATGAGATTTACTTAGTTATTCACCTACCTTATCACTTAGAAAACACCAGATTTTTTGCACAATGTTTGCTTTGTTGACTAGACTTAGCACAGGAATGGGGTTGTCTGGCTGTGACAGAAAGGTTGTCCCTTATGGCTTTACCTGGAAAAAACCCTCCACTTTTAACAGTCTATTTATAAGCTTTACCTTAAGAGATTCCTAACATCATGAGCTTGGGCTATAACTGAGACAAAGTTCAAGACTATCCAAACTGTGCCTTCCACAGGTAGTTCCTCTGTTTTGAAAGTGTTTGCAGGCTCCACGTAATTTCCCGTGCAACTGAGTCTGACTTCTATTAAAGTACTGTCTGCACCTGACTTTCATTAGTGCCAGGAACGATCACTAAGTGTAGATTTAGATACTTCTTCCACTTACATTGCAGAAAATAAAAAGCAAATGGGCTCAAGGTAAAAATGAAGCCAGGCTGTACGTAACTCTCCCGCATTCTTCTGAGCCCCAGCTCTCTGGCAATGCATTGGCCAGACTACAGGCTTTTCTGAGCTTTCCAGAATGCATCACCCAGAGTTCAGCCTCTAGACATTCTTTCATATGTATTAAAGAAGTTTTTTGTCAACTTTCAAAATGAGAATACAATAAGGGCAACTACTTATTTCTCATAAAATCGTGAGCAGTCTGAGATATCGCACGCTGTACATGGAATAAGCCACTACGGTCATCCAATCCAATGCCTCACAAGCGCAGGACTAATAGTTGGTTAGACCCAAAAGGTCTACAAATCACCCATTCTGCATATACCACAAGCCACAAAACACTCCCCAATGCTCTGTAACGGCTTTAGGAGATATAGCACAACCCATCCAAAGCCACAGACTGTTGTTTGCCACAGTTGGGCTGCTGCAATCATGGCAATATAGCAACTCTTATCACATAACACAAGAGGATAGCAAAGAAATCAGAGGCATTTTCAACATCCTAAGCACCAAACACCCTGAAGGCCTCTAAATGAAAATGCACTAAGCAATATATCCTAGCCCGTTCTTTAGCCAGACTTTTGCACCCTGTTAGTATTACATATGCTCAGTACAGGATGCACACCTTGCACTTGAGTGTCCCTGTGCATAACATGATCCCTGGTGAGCTTCCAAAAATTGCTTTTATGCCTTTGTGGCACAACTGTTTTCTGTCTTCTGGCCTCTCCCGAGCCAGAGAGGTGGCACCTCTGTCCTTCCCAAGCACTTCCAAAGTCTGTCAGCAAGGCACTGAGGGTTCAGCAGTCTTGGCCATGATCCAGCCCAGAGGTCAAAGGTTCATTGATCTCTCTGGTGGCTGGAAAAAGACAAAAGCTCTGCTCTGTGTTCAAGGTGAAACAAGACTTGGGACCATCTGAGCAGACACATCTTCTAAGACTGTCACTGCTCAAATGCAGAGCTTTTCCCCCTCACATGTCCTGCTAGTGATTTTATTTCAATGAATAATTACATGTGAATTGCCAGGAATATTCCTCCTCTCATGCAAAACCACCTTCTGTAATTTCAGAAACAGCTGTGTGTGTTAAATATCGCCATATCTGGATGCTGCTAGCAGAGTCACTGTGCCCTGCTCTCTGTACATGTGCAGAAGAGTTACAGAGCATTCCCACTTGCTTTCCTCCCCCTCTCAGAGCAAAATACCAAATATAGTAACAAAGCATATATGCTGTGCAGGACCCTATAGAAAGTAGATATGTTTTCAAAATGATGTTAGGTTTTAACTTTGAGATTTACTCCACTTTAGGTCCTCATTTACCCACAACAGTTGCATTCATCCTAATAAATGGAAACTGCAGGTCTGCAAATTGCACCTCTGCTAGGCACTTAAAGCTAGTTCCAAATGAAATGGGGCAGGCAAAGAAAATAATCTGAGAGCAGTGCTAGTCTGATAGCAGGTAGATGAGAGCTTTGCTCCACATGGAGGATAGGCTTGGACTATTGGCATCAAAACAGATCAGCAGTGTGACATTTGTTTCTCACAGGAAAATCCTTTCCCTAGGGTACAGACAGGAAATCCAAAATGAGAGGAGGTAAATACCAAAGAACCACTGAGGAAAGCGGAGCAGAAAGAACAGAAGGAACAGTATTGACTTGTTGTGTCCACTACGGAAAGGCTCAGGAAGAAAACTGCATGAGAAATAAGTGCTTATTTTGTTACTAAATTAAGTGCTGTGATTGCAGGATGAACCACTTCCGTGCTGCAAAGACATAGTTGCACATTGTTGTGCCACTCAGTGAAGTCTTTATTTTCTGTGTTCTTTATTTCTTTAAAAGTCATTGATTTCTTTTGGTGACAAAATTCACCTTAATTAATTAATTAATGAGACAGACCCTTTAGTTTGCTCACAGCACTTTTTTTTCTGACTGCTGACAACAGTTAACCAGCAGTTTCTGTGAAGTCCTTGACTCTTCATGTTAGAAATGTTGGTGTAAACTCAGTGATCTGGTAGCAGGTGATGTTTGCAGCAGCACACGAGTATTTAACCCAGGGACCGTTTGCTGAGTGTGCCTTCTCTAGGATAACACAGCCCTCTCAGGCTGCTTCCCTCTGGGTACAGGATGCTACATTGCAGGTGTAAAGAGGGGTGGGAGGGACAAGAGCGATTCACTGAGACTTGATCCTTGAACCCACTGCTGGGACCCTCATTTTGGACTGGTGCTGTCACATCAGCCTCCTCCAGAGCTCAGCATACAAATGCTGTGGGGTGGGAATGAGAGGTAATCACTTAAACACGAGGAACAGAGTAAGGATAATTCACCTTGTAAGGAAGGGCCTTCCAAGGCTCTTCTGTGTGGTGTTACTGAGATGCTCCGTGACAGGGAGACTGTGAAACGGGGGCTCTGAAAAGGACATTCTTCACAAGGATTTGCTGACTTGAGGTTTTTGTCAGCTGGATCTTTGGGCTTCTTGCCAACCCAGAAAAATCTAACAAAGGCCGTTTCTACTGTTGCATATGATCAGGGAAGAAGGAAGGGAGGAAGAATAGAAATGAGGGACTGTAATACTTTGAAAAGAGAAACATTTTTTTCCAGAGAAATAAAAATGTCTTCTTTATATAGATACTCGGCCTTTGGTTACTGTGAGCCCCAGCATAATTCTTAAATCTCTGCAAAGTGGCTCAGACCACATCGTGTTAACATTCTTCTTATGGCATTTGGTACTACGTGCATGGAAAGTTAGGACAGGCTTGAAACTGGAGCTACAGTCCTCCTGGGGTCAAAAACTAGAAAAGATGCAGAATTAAGACTGACAGAACTGTTTGTACTGGATTTGCCTATCAAAGGCAAATTTATATAAAGTGCTATTTCACTTACTCAACATTTTTTTCCTTTAGTTTCCTACGTTCTTTGGAATGTTTGTGCTGCCTTAAGACAATGTTTATCAGGGTGGCGTGATTTCTGTGCCTCCTAATAGAAAAATAGATAGGGTAATCATGTATCCCTATTTTTCAAAACTCCCATTTCAGTTTTTCAGCCATTTAAAAGCTGTCCAACAGAGCTAAGTGATTTCATGGTGCTCCTAGCCCCTGGTCATGGCATATTTGTTGAAAGTTGAGCTCTTAGATAGTGTTTCCTGGACAAATTCCAGTACAGCTACATTTTGACATTCTCTTCCTGAGCTGTGGCCAGATACAAGTGGCACCATTTCATTGCCAAATTCTATCCAACTTCTTTAAATAAAAAGAAAGAGGTGAAAACAACATTCTTAATACAGAATATACCTAACTCTTGCTGTCCTTTCTGTGTATAAACTGTTATCAAGACTTTGAAGTTCTGCCAGCTTGTTTCCATTACAAGGAAAACCTGATACCGGTTGGAATTTTTGGAGTACAGAGGGAGCAATGGCAATGGTCCTGTTGACTTAAAAACTGTGCATAATGTCCTGGAGTTTAGAAACACAGAAAAAAGAACCTGGAAACAATTTTCTTTTTAGAGGGCTCTGCCTTTTAAACACCCCTAAGAAACTTAATCTGTTAAAACTTCTTTCTAACATGATATCCACGGGAACTTTTCTCATTCTCTCACTTGCTTTCAAGGCTTTAATTTCTCATCTCTCCTGCTCATAAGTACTTCAAGTTATCAAATGTCCCAGTCCTGTGCTTATCTGCCCCACGAGAAGCCTTCTGGCTCACATAGCGTAATTTCTACTTCGTATTTTGGGTGTTAGCTTCTGGGATTTTTCAGACATCGCTACCCCTGAGTGTCTTCCAGTTTGCTTAATGCAAGCCTGGGACCGATGAAAAGGATGATCAACACTTTCAGTCTAACAGCTGGCTGCAGCCAGTCACATAAAAACCAGCTGCCATGTTCTGTTGATGGCATGCATCAGTGGGCAGGTAAAGCTTTCCAATCAAGATAATCTGCAGTAAGGGTCCTTCCTTGTATACTCAGTATGTGCAGATAAGCCACAGCCCTGCCTCATCTACAAAACAGCGTTCAGTTTCAGCATGTGCACTGTTTTAAGCTTTCTTTGCATCAATGTAAAAAAAGTCTTCTGCAATATGTCATGATTCGAGCCATATGGTGTGTGAGAAACAGGTGGAGCAAAGGCTGAGCAACAAGCACTGAAAGAAGAAACCCGTCATTATTTTAATAGTCGAGATAAAGGACTACATTTGTGGCCATCACCCTCCAAACAATTATTATCAGAATAAATAGTCAAGCCCTTCCTAATGAAGGACTGTCCCAGAGAATGGAGGCTGAATATAGGAAGTTATCCCCTGCCATGCTGCATGCTTGAGAGAGGTGCTGCTAACAGCTCTGGGATGTGTCTATGGCCGTAAACTGCCACAGGACAGTTGCCTCTGACTTATATTTTGAGTGTTCACAGTCTGCTCCTTTTGTCAGGATTTTTTTTACCTCCATCAAGGAGATTTATTTCAATGTCCCAATTGTGTGATTCTCAAACCCACTAATACTCTTTTCAAAGTGGTCACTGGAGCATTTCCCAAGTAAATATTTGTTGAAGTGCTTATTAGCAAGATGATTTCCTTGGATATTTTCTGTTTCTGTGAACATTCCTATTAGAAATGTTAACAGAAATGAGAGGTAATTTGCAAAATTTGTTGATATTTCCAGCATAGCTGAGTAGGATGTTTTAATCAGAGTATTTACAATTGCAAGCCTTCTTTTTATTTTGCCTTTTGCTTGAGGTCTGTTTTCTTTTTATAACACAAAAAAAAAAGCATTTACATGTTCCTATGGTGAGCAAAAGCCAAAGCAGTCACCCAGCTGTTAAAATTAGTGTTACATCTGAATTTTCTATGGATTTCCCACTGCATGGCAGGAAATCAGCTTTCATTGCTGCTTCCCCCTCCTCCCCATCCAGCCTCCTATTAGATTAATACCAGAAGCATGAAGTAACGTTTAACAGAAAGTTGTTGCTTTTAGCTCTGGGAAAACTTGGCAGCCTCTCCAGAAATGAAGGGGGAGGGGGAACCTGAAACCTCCGTTAACTGAAGAGGAAATCAGAGGCATAAAGAAACATTTTTCTCCTGTTAAAACTCTGAGGTTTAAAAAAACATGCTAATGACAAACTGTTCCTAAGCCTAATGAGGATCTGCTGTCAGCCCTTCTCTCTCTTTATGCATTAATCGTCTGGCTCCTATGGTCTACTTCTGTGTCCCCATTTCATATTGCTCAGTAGTTTATGTCCTGTTAGCAAAGTGTATCACTGAGATAGTGCATTTCTCCTCTTGGTTAGAGCGGGTTTCTAGTTTACAGGATGGTCTCTAAACTTGGGGAGCTTGCAACCAAAATGAAGGCTGTTGCTCACCAATGCTGAGATGCCTCCCCTTGAGTGCTTTAAGGTTTCAGTGGCACAAAGAGGAAGAAAAAAAAAATGCAACGTGCAAATAAAGCATTATGAAAAAGGAGACAGACGACCACCAGCTTCCTACCTCAGATTTCACAGTGGTCTTTAAACTACAGTACAAAATTGTAATTTATTAAAACAATGTGTTAAATATTGTCATATGTTGATTTCCTGTGATACCATGGGATCAGGAAACATATTTAATTACTTCCTGTGGGTCTAATCCTACATCATGAGTAGGAATTTCATGGGAAGCATGTGGTGTCGTGGCCACAGTGGTGCAAGCCCAGAGCAAAGAGCATAGGTAGGGCTTTATGGCAAATGGTCTATCCAGGCTGCCAGGAGCAGCACTGTGGGATGGGGACGGATGCTCCCCAGTGAGCAGCGTAGACAAGGATACATGCAGAAGTCAGCCCACTTTTCGTAGTCCGGCTCCTGTAAGATAGCATTTCCAAACTACTCGTACTCCCCAAATACCTGTGTTTATTTGTTTTTCAGTTTAGCCTGTGCTATTAGCTGGGGTGCTGCCCTGCAAAGGTTTAGCTTTTGGTTCAAGTAAAGGGTTTCTAGTGGCCACCAGCTGGGTGGGTGGAGAGGCGCTTTCCTTACACTAAACTCCCAGTGCCAAAAGCTCTGCCAGCAGTTTGCAGCCTGCACAGAGGGCGAGGTCATCTGGAGCCCTCCCACAGTCTCATCCCCGGCCCTGCCTGCCAGAGCCCAATCCTGTTACTAGCATGAGATAGCCCGTGTGAGGAAGGTGGCACATCCAACAGCAGGCACTGGGAAAAAACATTACCAGTTGGATGGCTGAGCACGGTCCCCCATTATTCCCCAGGACAACCCAAAATGGTGCTCACATTAAGAGGAAAGGGAAGGACACGATATGGATTAATCTGGCCCAGGGCATATATGAGGGATATGTGCCATATCATGTCTTATCATGCCTTACATGCCAACAAGCTCTCTGGTACAAAAGCTGCCCTGGCCTCAGGAGCCAGATTTCTACAGTACCCTTCAGGCTAAAACCTGTGAGGATATGCTGGACCATCTTCCCCTTTCCCTTGCATATTCTGATGGGAGACCAACATATTTCATTCTGAGACATTCTCCACTACCTTGTTATACTCAGGATTTTGTTGAAGGGGGGATGCTAGATAGTGGGTTGTCACTTGCTTTCTCTTTTGTTTTAGGTTGATTTTGCCCTTAGTATTAATGCATCTTCAGGATATCTATCTTTGGATTTAGTATATTTTGTCTAAGCATTTAAAGCAATTTTAAGTAGGGGCTGCATAAGGAGAGAAGGGTTACAATTTACATTTTTCAGAGGCTTTTAGAGGGAAAACCCCTGGAAATCTGAGGCTAAAATATACCTCTGCATCTTATTTTGCCCCTATTATTATGAGAAAGCAGTAGTGATATTATGTCATCCTTTGTGCTGCTAATGGGACATAATTCCACATTTGGGGGCCATCTGCTCAGAAGAAAATCTCTAGAACCCTTCTCAATGCACATATAAAAACTTGTCCACAAAGGCAGCTTCATGAATCAGTTGTAAGGGTATAATTTTTCTAAACTTTGTTAGGCAAAGCTTTTTCCCTTATAAAGCCCAGTTGACTCTGATCGCAATGAAGTGAGTTTTGACAACCATCTTTCCTTTTGGTGCAAACATATTGTTTTACCTCTTTTGACTCTTTTACTAACTAAATTCATTTCAATTGAAGGGGAAGTAAATTTTTTACAGGAGGAAGAAACCAAATGAGAATTTATTCCAACACAGAAAGATCTATCTTTACAAGGATTAAATGTGAAATTAAAGTAAAGTAATCCCTCGAATGTCACAGGGGGGTCAGTTCCAGAAAGATGCTGCAACAAGGAAAATCCACAAAGTTGCGACAAAGATGGTAAAGACGGTAATGATGCGGAACACCCCTTCCCCCAGCCCCGTGATGACTTGGACCCACCAATTGTAGTAGTAGGGGATTACTGTAGTTACTTTGGTTCATGAGTCCCACACCTTGGCGCCAGTGAGATTTCTTGTATAAACTTGGGCAAACAGCTTGAATTATTTTAGATTTCTTCTCACTTCCTACTGAAGAAAGTACTGTCTCACCGGTATGACCCACAACATTGGGGTCATGCATTCAGATTCGATAAACAGAGACCAAAGAAGAACAGAAACCTACTCTGGCTTGGCACCAGAAGCAAATCATAAGGCCCTGAACTAAGGTGCGTGTAGGAACTTTAATCCTGTGTAGGGCTATGAGTTGGACTCAATGATCCTTTTGAGTCCCTTCCAACTCAGAATACTCTGTGATTCTATGAATAAGCTTTTTGCTTGCTGGGAAAAAGACAAGACTAGAAGGGACAACTGTAGAATGAAGGTACCTATATATCCACCCACTGAGTACAAAATCATTAGCTCTTCTAATCCATATAAACCTAAACCAGCGTAGCTACAGAATTCGTACCATGTCCTCTGCCAACTATTTTCCTACTGTTTTGGCATCTATGAGGAGCACTGACCAAGGTTTTGCCTGTAGACCTAGTGCTTGCAGTTTCCAACATGTTTTCTCACAGATCATATATCAAAAATGTACTTGTGTACAGAGAAGAACACTTTAACACCACTGTAGAGAGCTTAGCTGCTGTAGCAGATAAGGAAGACTTAAGCTACCCCCACTCACCAACACTTACTGATTTTAGGAAAGGGAAGCAATTAATCAGCTGTGAAAACAGAGAGCCATACACAAGCTAACAGCGGAGTGTTCTTGTGCGTTGAAGCAACGCCTGTTGTTTGTTAGCAAAAATTCTTTTGATTACCAAAATGCTCTATTTAAAGAAGAAATAGGATAATCCTTTATTGCAATAACTGGTGTACTTGCTTAATAAAAATGGTTACCTCTCCAACAAACCTTGTTTATATCTTTGGGCCATTATGGCTCCAACATTGCTGGTACTTAAATGAGTCATTGGGGGTTGTGCAATTATTGACAAAGAGATTTTTTAAGGCAACTACTTATTATTAACAGAAAATTAACTGGCTAAATTAGTTCCACTTTAATGGTAGTTCTGCAACACAGTCATACTCTGAGCTAGGCAGTCAGGCAGTCAGCACAAAGGAAGAGCAAACCTCCCAAATGCTGCAAATCTAGGCAAAGCTTCAGAGAGCTGCAACAAAACCCATCTACCAGACCTGTCTCTTAAGCTCTGAATTTAGCTGCAAAAGCAGTCAGAGGAATGCAAGACCTAACTCCTTTCTTGCCTCGCAATTACAACCTAGTTAATTGTGTACAACTGTGAAAGGAAGAGAGTAAGGAAATTCCTTTCCTGACCCTTCCAGCAATTGACTTGTGCCCTGGAGCATGACATTTGATTACTCATGTAACTTATTTTCCCCAGGCAGTTTCTTGTTGATAGTTCTTGTGTGCCAATTTAGGTTTCAGGCCCAGTCACAAGGACACTTCACTGGTAGAAAACCAACTCATATGTATTACATATTACATTATTGTTTGATATACCTCTGTATATGCTGCATTAACAGCTTTTGAGATTTTTAACTAGGACAACCAGTGTAACTATTGGATTTGATTTTTTTCCACTGAAATGCTACTGATGAATGTAGTCATGCTCCATGTATCCTTTTGATTTTGCAGAGATTCCCAACGAGCCTTAAAAATCAAGTTTCTTTCAGTACCTAGAATCCAGTCTGCTACACTACCTCACAATGTCTTTGAGAACATTACAACACAAGAATCACTGTTGGCTTTGAAGTTTCACCAGAAGTTCTGATTGTGACTCCTGTTATTATTTTCAAGCTGTAAACAACTGTGTAGTTTTATTCTGCAATGGCAAGCAACAGCTGAGTTTCTTCACAGTGGTCTAAAATGATCCTGTTGCATGTTAAAAAAGGGTGCAATTTATTAATCCATTAATAAATGATTGGTGATGCTGGTTCAAGAAACAGAGGTTTGGTCTCAAGCTCAGCTGCTCAGATCTATTTGTTTCTCTTCTGATCAATGACTCAAATGCAAGTACTCCTTGGGCCTTTTCCAGAAGGGGTGGAGGTTCAGGGAAGGAAGAGGCTTCACCCAGATCATTTTCTTGATCTGGTTTTCACAGCCTACCAGAGAAGGTCACAGATCATAAATTGGGAACCCAAATTAATAGTTAAAGCAGGAAAGGGAAGAAACCAGACCAGTTTTGCCACCAAAGAAAAGACTGGGTGTAACAGCACCCCGTCATCAATGGGTAGCTTTATCTGAGCTGATTTTGTCAGGCTGGGAATGCCTCTCCTCCTGCAGGTAACATAAAGCCTGAACCAACTCCCACCTGTGGGCTCTGGTTCTTTTGAGAGAAATGTAGTCCTGTCCACAGCTGATGTGGATAAAATGTGTAAAGGTAAGGGACCAGGTAAGGCAGAGGTTGCGATTGTAGGTGCCTGCTTAGAGGTGATTTCCATTCTGAAGCAGGTCCTTCCCTCTCACATGAATGTGACATTGAAGTATGGTAAGAAAATAGTATTTTATTACCATTTTGAATGCTCCTGATTAAAGCATGATTTTTGCAAACATTCCAACATTTGATTTCTACTTATATGAATTACCATGGAAACTAAACTTTTATCGGGCATGCTTGCATATTGAGGGGTGGAGAATTTTAAAAGCTCTATAATGTGCAGTACAGTTGATGTAGCTGTGCAACTGCCATGAAAACAGTTAATGCTAACTAGGTGGGCTGTTGAACCCATCCATGACTTGTAGCTCCTGTGCCAGTTTCCATACACTTTTTCCTGACTTTCTTTAATAGTGGTGTTGTTGCTTTTATTCCAACAAGAGCTTTCAGTTCTTTAGTTTTTGGAATTTCTCTTGTTTGCTAATTTTTAAGTATTTCCTACTCATAAAATGGCCAACTCAGGTTTTTTTTGTTGTTGTTTTAAATTCCCAGACTCTTGCTTGTTAGACATTACAAACTACTAAGTTATTTTAGGGCCTCAGTTATGGCTCCTTTAGAGTACCTCTTATTATTTTAGAAATAAGTCGCATTCCTTTTTTTTTTATTTCCTTTCCTGCCAAGAAACAGATGACACTGATTCAGATAAAGTTTTCCCAGTACACAGGAAGCAGGGGGAGCACATGGCTTGCCTTACCCAGCTTTGCTGCCACCTCACTACTGCGTAGGAACTTACTGGAGGTACATTTCAGCCAGCATATCTAAAGTCCCTCAGAGTAACAGTTTAACCACAGGAGCTTTCTGAACTATTAGACTTCATTTTCCCTAGGGAGATTTTTGCAGATTATTACTTAGAGTTTTCCCACTTAAAAGGAAAACGGAGATCCTATGAGACAAAGGAAAAACTGGCTGCTTTCGGTTCTGGCTGCAGCAGGGTTAAAACTCATTCTTGCCTGTATCAGCTGTAGGCATGTCCTTAACTCTGCATTCATTACACACATCTGCCTTTATTTTTTTTTTAAACTGCGCGTATTTCTTCTTTCTTGTTCAGTGAACAAAACATCAATGCTAGTGGTAAGTGAAGGATTGGGATGTTTGTGGAGACATCAGAGAAAAGCCCATCTAGGTTCTGGCCTATTAATTAGTCTCAAACCTTGTCTTTTTATATGTAAACTGCAGTAGACTTCAGGGCAGCCAAGGGCTTTTTTTTTTTTTTTTTAATAGTCTCTGGTATTTTGGGTGTTACTATACAGATTCCAGATATTAATGAGTTATTATAAAGTTTATAATGCAGTAAACTAACGGTTCTAGCAAAGTAAAATATCCTCTGGAATATGAAAGGTGGCAACTGGATCACAACAGACCCACTTTCCTCTTGGCACATGGGAACAGTCAGTAATCGTGGGAATGGGTTATCTGGCCGAGTGCTGTGTGAGCTTCAACTCATCCCGCAGGACCCTGCACAGCAGGTACGTGCTGCGATCTCCGAATTTTTTCTTTGGAAAACAAACGGGGAAGGTAAAGTGATGAGGCCACACAGCACGAAACAAGATCGCTATGCAGGATACTCTGGCTCACTGCCCTGAGCAGAGCCCTCCAGGCTGGCTCGCATCTCTCATCGCCGGAGTTTGTCTTACCAAGCTGACACTACGCGTGTGCTCGGAAGGCAGAGGTTGGTTGTACGTCCCGGGCTCCCAGCTCCCAAGGGATCCCAGGGGTGGGACGAGTTTGTCCCCTTTTTCTTTTCTGTGAAACAGCTGCAACCCAGCGGTCAGCCTCGCTGCCTCTGTCAGTGAGCATCTTCCTGAGCCAGGAGCCCTGGAGGGTCCAGACTGACATCCCCCGGCACTCGCCGAACCCGGGACGGGCGAGACGCGCTGCTCTGGCAAACGCGCTTTGCCGGTGCTGCTTTGTAGGCTTGCTTTAGGGTGAAAACTCTTCCAGCAAGGACCGGATGGGCTCAGCGGCCCACTGCCTACTCTGGGACGGCGAAACGCTGGTGGTGGCAGCTGGCACCTGCGTGCCTCCTTCAGTGATGTAGGGTCCTGGACGGGGTGTTTTGGGAACCCCGTGTNTGGCGCTCGCCGAACGCGGGACGGGCGAGACGCGCTGCTCCGGCGGTGCTGCTTTGTAGGCTTGCTTTGGAGTGAAAACTCTTCCAGCAAGGACCGGATGGGCTCAGCGGCCCACTGCCCACTTTGGGACGGCGAAATGCTGGTGGTGGCAGCTGGCACCTGCGTGCCTCCTTCAGTGATGTAGGGTCCTGGACGGGGTG
>WEKX01010915.1:373088-404251 GCA_013390025.1 Pitta sordida
GCTCTGCCCTCGGTGGCGAGCCCCGCGCTCGGCGTTGCAGCTCCGCGGGCGTGGGAAGAGGGTCCCTCCCGGGCGCGCAGAGCCCCGGCTGACGCTGGCTCAGCCCCTCGCAGTCGTGCCGTGGCTTTGGCTACTTTTAGGGGAGTTTGTGCCACCCCCCCTCCTCCGGCCCCCTCGCCCGTCTGACGGGTGGGGGCGGCGGGGTCCCCCCCCGTTTGCCGCCTGTCTCGGTAGGAACCCCGCGGCTAAAAGGGACGGGGCTCCCCCTGTGTCCCTTTGGTCGCCAGACGCCTCACCCTCTTTGTCCGGGTGTGCCCCCCCGGTTCTGCCGCGTCCCCGCCGGTGAACAAAGCCTGTGCCCCGGGGGGCGGCGGGGGCACTGATCCCCTCGCCTTCGTGGTCCGAGGAGGCAAGGGAGGAGCGGCAGGGTTTAGCTCGGCTTGGCTTGGCTTTCCATCGTCAGTAATCTACCTGATGGAAGGGAAGACTTGGGACAGGGCTCTTTGTCCGCGATCCTTTGTTCGGCTGGTGGCTTTTGAAGGCTCCTGCGGCTGTGCGAGGGCTGCCGTGCCCGGCGGGGATGGGTTCCCGGCGCTGAGCCGGTGATGGATGCCGGCTCGGCATCGCTGGAGCTCAGCGACAGGAACCCGGCGCTGCGGCTGATCGGCTTGCGGACGGAAATCGAGGGGTTTGGGATCGGTCTTCCCTGACAGATTTAGAGCTCGGAAGTCCCCCCGCGTGTAGCCCTGGCAGCGGCCGCGGTGGGATTGATGCCCTGGCGCCCGGAGCGGCGCTCTCGGTGGTGAATCCAGCTTGGAGATCAGAGCCATCTCGGAATTATACCTGATGCCCACCGGCAAAAGGAGGAACGGGCTGGAAACTACAGTCCCCACTCTTTCCCCTGCTGCCCCAAAGCTGCCTGAGGAATTTTCCCTTGTGCAGAAGTGTAAATAGACTGACTGTGCTTGCATAAAGGCTCAAGAGATGGGCTTTCTGCTCCTGCCACAGTGCTTGTGTGATCTCAAACACATGGCTTTTGTCACCAGTTCCTTTTTCCCCAAATGCTCATCTTGTCAACCTGTCATCTTGTCTAAGAGCCTTGACTCCACACGTGCCTGAATCCTCCGTGTCTGCATCACCAGGGCATCTGGGTGAGCATGTTGCCAGTCAGAACATGGTGAATATTTCGTCTTTGTGCCACACATTCCCTCTCTCTGAGGGGAAGACGGACACAAGAGTGGCCTTTTTTGCCAGTTTTCACGTTGATGAACTTGTCAGTTTTTCCTTCCACTATAGTCTCATGGACAATGTTCCCAAAGATAGGTATTAATCACCATGGCAGGAGGTAAGGCATGATAGTGCCAAATGGAATTTCAAAGGGTGGGTTTGGTTTCCCACAGCAGAAGAAAGCAATGTAGGAAGGAAAGAAGATGAATTAATCAGAAGGTGGGAGAGCACCTACCTTTGCTGTCATGGGATCGGGATAGTGTGAATTAAGGGGCTAATAGAGAAAGAGATTCTTCTAGGACTGTCAGGTAGTAACACCCTATCATTTCTAGACAGTTCATTTTACACAGTTCCTTTTCAACAGCAGCAATTTGTCTCCCTTCCATTTTGACAAATGCTAGATGGACTTACTTGTGTGTCCACCTTTTTACTGAGGGAATGGAAATATTTGCCAGCAACCAGGACAGGAAGAGTTGTAATTTTTTCCATATCAATTACTGTCTATGCTTATCAGGTACAATTATCAACTAGCTCCTTGAAAGTAGGCGAAGGCACCAGTTGACCATTGTATGGAAGGAACAAAGCCCATCATGAAAAATTTGAAGCATGGGTTTGGATAGGAAGCCAAGAATGGGTGAGGTAAAGATTGCTGATCCGTTTTGAGGCTGGAGTTGGATCAGAAGGACTAAAGGGGTTTGGATGAGTAGATTTTTCTGTCTTTTTCACTTGCCCAGAGAAAAGCTGGAACAATCAAAGTAGGTGGGGGAAGTGCTGGTAATTGTTAATGAAGGAATTAATGCTGTGTTCACTGCATGTGGAATGTATCCTTTCCATTTTAACTTGTTAAGACAGTTAATTCTGATGTGCAGTTAATTTCTGATGAAAAAACAGTCAGTGTTTCCCATTGAATTAAATGAGCAGCTATAAGAGGATGCCCTGCACTGGGTGTTCAGCGCAGGTGCTGTTCATTTAGGTTTTGTTTTAGACCAGTGGTGCACATCCAAGAGGCCACGGAAATCCATGGGGAGTTTTCCCCCGTAGAAAGGAGGTGTTCCAGAGACTGTGGTGTAGAGTGAACTCTGTAAATTTGACCAAGCTTGTATTTTTCTTTACTTTGATCTCATGCAGGTGGGGTCAGTTTTTCGGTGAACCATTTTATTGAACTTCCTTAATTATAGTAAATGGTGTAACTGCAGGTGTAGTACCTGTAGTCCTCACTTGAGGGAACGCAGTCCTGAGACTTGCTGATAAATGTCGCCCTGTGTTTGTGCAGGAAGACCCATGGCTTGGCAGCACAGCAGCCACAGCGGGTGCCACTTGAGCTGTCACTGTCATGGTGTGGTTTGCCAAGCAAGTGTGATGAGAAGCATTTATTCTGGGGGCATGCTCTGAGAGTGCTGGGAAATGAATAAGTGTTAAAGAGCTAGAGGGGACGTTTGGAAATATGGGGCAAGCATTTCGGGAAGGAGACCAATTGAGGAGAAATGGAAGAATGAAACAGGAGAGACAGGAGCTGTCAGAATAAGTGGGCACTGGAGAGAACTGATTAAGGAAAGGAAATGACAGGCACAAAGTGGCGCTGAAAGAAATCAGCACAGAGGAAAGCAGATCATGGGCAGAGGTTGCCTGAGAGAGTGGGAAAATGCAATAGACAAGGGAAAAATAGTGAAGACATCCAGGAAAGAAAGAAAGAAAAAAAAGAGTAGATTATCTTTGAAGCTGTTGTGATTGGTTTTGCTATCTGCTTAGATTTTCTGGGCTTTACCTACCTGCTGTGTATAGGAAGTTCCCATTGAATTTGTTAGGGGTGTCCTAGAGGCAAGTTTATCTTGTCAGGTAGGATGGGAAAGGAGAAACTTCTCTTTAAGGCTGTTGTGCTCTTGGGCAGTGACAATTTCTTGATATGGTATGAATTTGAGTACATAATTGTTTTGCAGTCAATCCCTTTCCTGAAATTTTACATTAAGAAATTCTGTATTTCTTGGGCTTCAGAAGTGAGAATTACATACATTGGTTTAGATATTACTACACCAGTTATGTTGTTTGGTTTGGGTTTTGTTAGTCTGCAGAGCTCTCTATTTGCCATCTCTGTGTGAAATTTTAAAGCCTCAGTTTGGAAATCTTTTGAGCATTTCTGATAGGAAAAGAGTTAGTAAAATAGGGTCAGAATGATACCAGGGAACTTGACATTACTGTCATGAGATGAATCAGTCATTGGACAGACTCTTCAGCTTAACTACCAGAAAGCTACCAAGATAGAAAAGAGGAGTATGACTGGAGTTTGGCTTGTCCTCTGCCAACCCTGTTTTGCTCCATGAAGAAAGGAGTTCATTGTTTTAACAGAGATCTCTTCTAGTATATTTCTACCTGTTAGTGTTTGGGCAGAAAAGAATTAACTCTCCTTCTTCCTTCAACTTCTCTTGGTGAAATCCACTTTAGTACAGTGGTGAGTGTCCCTGACTCTCATGTGGGAGATCAGGGGTTCGATCCCCTCCGCCAGGGAGGCAGTGGTGTTGGACTCAATGATCCTTGTGGGTCCTTTCCAACTCAGAATATTCTTTGAATTCTCTGAATTAGTCCAGATGAAACAGTGGTTTGTGTGGCTGTAAGATGAAGAGAAGGCAGTGATGTCTATTAAAATAATGTGTAATGCTCTTGTCCTACCAAATGCATAGAAATGAGGTTAGATTCATTGAAATGTGTACTTTTAACAGTTTAAATTTCAGATTAGAATAGCTGTTATGGCACAGAAGTTATAGAGTTTCAACATTCCTCCTGTCATTTTTATTTGGGCACACTTAGCAGTTGATGTCTCTTATGTCTAAATTCTTAATGTCTTAAATCTCAAATTGTGGTCACCAAACTATGTATATATTTTTATGGTAATGAATGTTTTCATTTTTGATGCACATTTGAAATTGGCAGTTGTGGTGACCTGATTAAAATGATTACGTCTATCTACTGCAAAGAGCAATTGATGTGACAATGCCTACAACATCAATCCTTATCAAATAGAAGAGAATCATGTTCTAACAGTAAGACAGAATAATTAAAAATGTCGTATTTAGGTGCAGATTTTGAAGTAGTTGAGGTGGTTATTACGGGAAAATAGATGTGCTTTATGAGGGGAATAAAGATATTTAGGGTGTTTGCCATGGCATTGTTTTATTTCTGTGCCTTCTCTGCTATCCAAGATGATAATTCCTCAGAGGAAGAGGTAAACCATAAGAGCGACTTCCTCTGCCACTCCCTTTTCCACATCGGAAACCTGCAGGATTGCAGGAGAATAATTTAGTCCAATCTGATTCAGGCATATTTGATTTTTAATTTTAGTGTTGCTTAAGGTGCCAAGCTGTGAGTTTTGGGAACTAAAGCACCCCTTGCCTGTATGAGACCTTGTGTTCACCTGCATGTAGGACTTATATCGTGAAAAAACAGGGACTGAACAGATTTCAAGCCTATGCTGGCAGGAAATCAGCTGTAGCTTGGGGTCTAATGTATTGTGTTGCAGGGGAGGAGGAGGAGGAAATGAAGAAGGATGTTCCTTTCGATAATAGCTTTGTCGAGTTGTCCAGATTTTGGCAGAGATGGCTTTGCTCGCTCTTATAGATGTGCCCATTCACTAGTTCATGGGTACACTCTCCACCAAATTTCTTTAAATACATTGTTTTAGTTTGACAGTGGACTTCAAGGGTTGGGGAAAGATGGATTTACACCTAAGTGTTTTGGAGGTAAAGGATAGATCCCAATGAGTTTTACTTTACCATCAGATTGAGCCTATCAAGACTTTTGTTTGTAAATAAGCAAAGTAAGTTGGGGGGGAGAGGTGAGAGAGTAGGAAAGAGCAGACTTGATTTTATCAGGAGCAAGTACATTGTACTCAGGTTAAGCAGGAAAGAGGTAAATCAGCTTGATAACAGAACAGTCCCTTTATGCACGTAGGTGTGCTCTACTGTGGGAAAATGGAATCTCCGGACACTGAAGCCATCAACACTCATTGACCAAATTTCCAAAACAGTGTGTATTTTATTGGAATAGTTGTAACAGACTCTAATAATTGAATGAACAAATGAAACACTAATGATGTGAAGATGGTGCCAATGATGGGCTTTTGTCCTTGCCCTCCAGCACTTGGGGTTTTAAACTAGTCTGTTTTCCAAAAGTGACAAATAAACTGTTGTAGGAGTTTCTGAAATGTCAAATACTAGTGGAAGGAGCTGTTGAATAATGTTGATAACACACTAATGTTTTTAGTTTTTGCTAAGTAGTGTTTCTGTTCAGTCAAGGACTTTGCAACTCCTAATGCCATGGTGTTGAGAAGGCTGGGGGTCACAAGAAATTCGGAGGGTGCACAGTGGAGACAAGGGATGGCCCACATCATATGGCATTGTGCACAACACACAAAGATGGGGGAAGAAGGAAAAGGGGTGCAACATTCCGAGTGATGGCATTTGTCTTCCCGAGTCACTGTTACATGTGATGGAACCCTACTTTCCTGGGGATTTAATTCCGTATTTTGCTTTGCCTTGTGCATGACTTTTGCCTTGCCCATTAAACTGTCATTAACTCAGTCTCTGTTTTCCCTCTTTTACTCTGGGATGGAGTGAGCCAGCAACTGGGGGTGCTGAATTGCCAGCTGGGGTTAAACCGCTGCACACGGGAAAGGAGTTTTTACTGTAAAGCCACCCACTGTTATAATATCTTAAAATTGGAATCCTTTGTTTGACTCGCTGCCTGTTTGAGTCGTGAATCACTGTTTCTTCTGGTCGTTAGTGAAACAAAACTTAATTTGGCCTGGATACTGTAGAGATGAAACATGATTGGTAGTGCTGTATACATTCACTTCAGATGACTTTATAAATCCCAGATGAAATCATTTTGCCTCGTTCCAGGCAGGGCAGAATGCAGGATGTGCTCTGTAACGAGAGCCATCCTTGCTGGAGGCCTTGTTGGAGGCCCTGTATAACTTCATTTGAAAGAATATGATTTCATGAGAGCATATATACTGTAAATTTGGAGCTGTTTGTTATCTTAGCTCATTAATTCCTTAATTGTGTCTTTGTTTTGCTCACAGTGGGGAGTTTTAGAAAGTTCTCCCCCCTCAAAGTCCAATTATTATTAGGTGATGACTTCTCTAATCTCTCATCCTCTAAGAAGAGAGATGTGTAATGAGTTCTTAGACTTGTACTGAAACCGTATAAATATTTAACCTTAAAGTAATTTTTCCTTTTAGTTATTAGCAAGCCCAGGTATTCACCAAAATGAAGATTGAATTTTAAATTGCATAGAAGCCCTTCCCTTCCAGCTGTGCTCTCCCTAATGTTTGTCATATTGATTAAGTGGTATCTGTCATCTCATGAGATAGAAAGGATGGGTTTTTTGGTGATCTTAACCATAAAGCAGCAATGTTAGAGACCCTTCTTAACCAACCCTTTCTTCTGTCTTTTAATTCCAAGTTGTCCATATTTTGTTTTTATGTTCAGAACTGTTGCAGACCAGTGTGAAATGTTGAGAGTAACTAGTTTTCTGCATCAAGTTGAACGTGTTCTAAAAAGTAAAAGTTTTGCTTGTTTTCTGGGGAGCTCCGGGTTTGAAGTGCAGTATTTTTAATAGAGATTACACAAGCAATACGCCAAGATGGCAACGTATTGGCAGTATTAACCGGATTTGTGTTCTAGTGCTTCATGTTTTGAAGGCAGGCAAAATGCAGAGGCAGGCAAGAGGGGGAACTGCTGTTACGTCTTGCTGGGTTCAGCTATTTGTTGCCACAGCCCTGTTAGGGGTGCATGGGCAGTCCCCCAGATCTGCTCCAGCAGAGTTAAGCTCCTGGAATGCCATGCAGGTTTTGAGTTTGGAGGATCTGAGGGGGAAAAAAAAAATAGGAAGAAATTAGGGAAGGAAGCTGTGGGGTGGAAGACCCAGTGAGGTAAAAAGGATGATAAATGTTTCACATCAATAAAATAACCTGTTGAGCATGAAACTTGAGTTGAAAAGCTGTAGAGGTTCTTTCCCACCATGTGCTCTAGAGAATTTCAGTCCTGTGGTGCTGAAGAAGGTGGCCATGGTGGGTGAGTGCCCTGAGGAGAAGCAGCACTCTGGGGGTCTCCTTCCTCACCATGGCTCCTTGGAGAGCAGTCCTGGTTTTGAGGAATGGCCAATTGCACGGTCTTGGAGGAAGCTCACTTCCCTCTGTGAGAGGGAGGAGATGCCTGGTGGAAACTCTATCCTTAGGACTGAGAAATGACCTCTGCAGAGAAGGAAAAAGCACTGCAAAGTGAGACCGGTGCTGGGGAAATCCTGGGGGAACAGAGCGAAAGGACAGGGACTGGCTCCCTTTGGGAGAGCAGCTTGTGAGGAGCAGGTGAGGGAGAAGCCAGAGGTCAAAATGAAGGAGGCCTCGCTACAAAGATCAGCAGTCAGCTCCCTCCTCCCAGGGCCATCCTCCCAGGAGAATAACATGAAAAAGCATGGCACAGAAAATCTGTGCTCCAGAGACCTGGAACCTTGGGGCTGTGATGACTGCTTTTAATTAAATAGGTGGCTTGTCTCTAGACAACCCCAGACATCTGTCTCCATTCTTCGCTTGTTTTTCTGACGCGTTTCTATTTGCTTGTCCAGAGTTAAAGCCCAGAGGACCTACAGATGGTTGCCATTAATTTTGTCACTTGATGCAATTTAAATTTTTTTTTTTGTCGACCATTTAAAAACAGATGTCTGTATAAAAAAATAAATAAATCTTTTAATAGACCTGCTCACTAGAGATCTTCTACTTGGATTTAGATTTCATTTTAGTGCCTGTGATTTAATTTTGGCATTTGTTTTAAGCCAAGTCTTTCTTGTAGCCATGTCAGGTTTTTTTGTTTGTTTGTGTTTTTTGGGTTTTTTTTTTTGTAAACGAACTTTCAGGCATCTCTTTGCATTCCTAGCCTGGCTTATTTGGAAACTCAGAAAACATTTCATGTCAAAACATTTTCCATGTTTTGGATTGCACACCTGGTTTTGCATAGGTTTATTTGTGATTGCAGGATGCTGGTGTTGCATGAGCTGGGCTTTCAAAAATGAAGTCTTTGGAAGCAAAGTCCAACTATGTTAATGATTTCTTAAGAAGTCACAGGATCACATACAAAACTCAGGAGCTGTGACTAGTAACTGCCTGTACAGAGTAAGGATTGTAGGTAATAACTGATTATCAAATCAAATTATATGTACTTTTAAACTGATAAAGCAGTTGTGGACAGATGTTTGTTTTGGTTGTTGGGGTTTTTTTTCACAGTTTCCACATTAACCATAGAGTGTCCTTTCCAAATGTCTTTTTAACTTTCCTTTTTTTGTTTTTCTTTTTGAGATGTCTCTGGAAATTTCACCATAAGAAAAGCCAGTTGCCGCCTCTGTTATATACTTGAAAAATATTTTCTTCCTAACGCAATGTTTGGGGTTTTTTCTCCTGTTATTTATTTGCAGGTCAAAATTTATCTGGTTCACTCAAATTAGTGTTGTTTTAACCATCCTGTAGAAGATGAATATGATGCCAAACAGAAGTAATCTCTCCTTTCAGAATGTTGGATCAGGTAATCAATTAAAATGAAGTTTGTTTGTAAATGTACTGAGATCTTTCAGAATTTCTAATTGATTTTGGTCCTTTTATTCTCCTGACACATAGATAAGATCAGCACTCTGTTCTTATTACATGTCTAACTCCATTTACCAGGCAGAACAAGGCCACAGCTGGATGCACCACAGGCAGCCAACCCTCCCCCTTCAGTTTAATGCCTGGCTGGAATAGATATCAGTGACCCCCAGCTAAACAACTCGGGAAAGCAGGAAAAGGAATGAGGGAGGGAAAAAAAGAAAATTAAAAAAAAAAAAAAGAAAGAATTTCCTTCTGTAGCTCCAGGCAGCAAATACTTTGCTAAACAGAGGACCCTTGTGCTGGGTGTGAAAACTGGGGCTGGTCTGGATGCAGGGATGGGTTCAGGGCACATCATGTCCTGGAGCTCCCGGCCTCGGTCTCTATAGCTGCATGTGGAGACAGCATCAGCCAGGATGTGTAATGCATCCTGGCGTATTCATAAAGTCTCTACCCAAACATTCCCCTAAAAATAAACAAAGCAAACAAGATCTGGTTTGTGGGAAGCAGCTACGGTTCATCTAAACATGTGCTGTCATCCAGTTGGGATTTAACCATATAATTGCGGACACTGGTGCTGGAACCAAAAATGCAGAAGAACTGGCAATAAGGTATACTGGAGAAAAGCTGAATTTGAGGGGCTATATGAAGGTATCGTGACCTTTTCTTACTGTACTTGTTTGGATTTCAAGTACAATGAACCCTTCACTACTGTGGTGAACAGGCATGAAAGTTTCCATGAACTAACTTGTTTTTTGGCAAAAGCATCCAGTCTTTGTAGGATTACATGTGCCCTCCTGGTGTTGCAAAGGAGTAATGAACAATTATTAATGTTCTATTAATGTGTCTGCTAGGCTATTTATATAGCAGCCAGTGGAATTTATGTGAAAATATTTGAACTTCAGCTGTGTTGAAGTCAAGGTTTGGACAGTAAAACTTTGATACGAGATCAGTTTTCAGTTTTAAGAGATATTTGGAAGAGAGAAGGAGAAAGAGAGATGAAGTTGGCAATTAGGTTTGGTTCCACAATGGAAACCTAAGTATAAAAGGCAAATACGTTGTGCTTTATACCTGTGCTTTTAATGATGTCACTCCTACATCTTATTCACAGAATCACAGAATATTCTGAGTTGGAAGGGACCCACAAGGATCATTGAGTCCAACTCCTAAGTGAATGCCCGTACAGTGATTGAACCCACAACCCTGGTGCTAATTTCAGGGTCATGTCATCATCATTTTTTTTCATTTTTAAAAAAAATTATAATAAACTAACTCCCTATCCCATGATCCCATTATCTAGACCATGTAATTGAGTTCCTCATCCAGTCTTTTCTTAAACACCTCTAGGAATGGCAACTCCACCACCTCCCTGGGCAGCCCATTCCACTGAGAGATCACTCTCTCTGTGAAAAAGCTCTTCCTAAAATCCATTCTATTATTCTTCTCCCTTAAAACACTGCTAATACAATGAATGCTTGATTTTCCTGATGATGTTTTCTTATCCTGACAAGAATTCTTTTGAATGTGGGTCAGGTTCCTCCTTTTGTTAATTTGAATTTCATCATTGCTGTTATCAAAATTTATGAAAGTAGCTAAAAGATATGAAGTAAAATGTCACATTATAAGAAACTGCAGTTTCACTGCTCAAAGTGGTGATGGTCTGTTGAGAATTCTGAGAACTTGCTGGTTCAAAGGCAGCTTAGATAGATATAAGATATTTATAATTTTAACAAGTGTGTTAAAATTATAAATATAATAAATCTCATAACTATGACCAGCATAAAAATATTGAATTTTGTGTAGTAGTAAACTTGGTTTTGAAGGTGCAAGTTAATGTTTTTCTAATTAACATCCTCTTAGCCAGGTCCACTGTGTTCAAGAAGATGTTTGATTTTATTTTGGTTTGGGTGTGTGTATGTTCCATAATGCTGAATCCTTTTATCTTCTGCCTATTCAGTTCCATTATTAGTTACTGTTACCTGTGTTCTTAAACTTATGGGTTTTTTCTTCAAGAATTGGTGGGAATGTGTTGTTGGCCTTTAGAGTTTGCGCAGAGGACGAATGTGAATAGAGGTCTGTTGGTGCCTTGGATGAATTCCATGTGGTTTTGCCTTATTAACAAGGAAGGTCCCAGAATCAAGGACACACATGAAGAATGCATTGCTACCTTCTACTAGATGTCTGAACCTAGTAATCCTCACTGAAACTAGATCATATGAGCTGTGGTGCGGGGCAGGAATCCCAAGTTTTGTTTCTAGGTTCATGTGAATTGCCTGAAGTGGGACTTGGAAGAGGACTAAAATATTGCCTCTGAGCACTTTGCATGTTAGGTTTTCTTGCTGAGTGACAAGCTGATATCAAGTTTCTTATGAGGTGGCTAAAGTGAAATGTGAAGTGTGACTGAGCCAGGAGTAAATCTCAGATTTGACTCTTGCTTTCAGAAGCAACTCTCAGTGGCATTGCAGAAACTGACACTTGAGTGCTTTATTAGTTCAAAGCACAGCACAGCACATGCCAGGAGCTGCTGTAAATGTTAATGGTGTCATTACTACATTAGCTGAGATCTAAGTGTAAGACTGCTGGGGGTCCTGTTTGTCTCCTGTAGTGACTGACACTGTCAGGACCTGAATTCCTTTCTTTGCTTTTGGCAATGTGGAGCTCAGAACTCTAGGCTAGAGCTTGATACGTCATTGAACAATAACATCAATCACAGCAAAGTCTTTTTTGGTCTGTGCCATCTTCCAGAATAAAAATTACAGTTCTGAACAAGCATTCGGACCCCTATCAGTGTTTTTAATAGTCACTTGGTTTGTTTTGAATGAAGTCATGGAACCTAGTATATTATACTTCCTTGAGATTACCTTTTAATCAAAGTGCTCTTTGCAGATGTAGTTGCAGGTTTGTATTTTAAGAACAATGAGCTGAAACACCTTGAAAAACGTGCCTTGATTTCGCACTTTCCCATTAAGCTTTGCAGGACAATCCACAGAGTGAGCAGAAGAGTGACAAACTCCTCCTGAGCTATGAATTGAGCTCATTAGTATGTTAGGCTCAGACGCACTAGCTGCACAGGGGAAAAGAAGAGGTGATCCAGAGCAGTGTCTTATGTCCTTGGCTCCAGGAGACCAGAGATTGGTTCTTTATTCTGGTGGTTGCTTTGCATTTTCTCCCTGAGCCTCAGTTTCACAGCTGTAATACATCCGGACAGTGTTTTCTTACTTCATGGACATCTTAAGGGTCTTTTCATAACTGTGTTGCTGAATTATGTTATGGATTTGGTAGTGTTCCTCTATCACTTCTTTTTCAATCTCCCGTCTTTTGCAAAAACAGAGATGGGAGAATTGTGCATCCCCTCCTTTATTTAATGATCTGAGGCACATTTATTATAAGCACAGTAATTATTACAAAAAGTGTTCTTTTTAAGTTAATGTGAAGGCATGTACATGCAAGAGGCTACTTACTTGCTAAAAACTTTCTTTTCTTGTTTTGTCTTCTTTACAGATTCCAGTAAGATTATGGCAGAGTATAGCCATGCACAAAAACAGATGGAATTACAAAATGCTAGTTTGGGAAAGGGTTCTGTGGCGAATTCCCTTGAAAATGGTCTCCAGGATATTATGGAAAACCTCAATACGAAGAAATATTCATCAACTCTCAAATTTAAAACAAACGGAGACTATGCTGGCTCTTATTTAACTCTTTCGCAGCCTATGCCAGTTAAACCTAATTCTTCCTCCAGTGTTAAAAATACACACTCTATTAACAAAATTCAAGGAGGCAAGCAGTTCCCCTGTGAAAGCCCATATCTTCCAGATAAAAGCATCTCTGTAAAGCATTTGGGTTCCATATCAGGTGCATCTCCATCCCTGAGCGGGTACAGTTTAGGAAGGACAGACTTTGATATTCATGCCAGCAGAGAAAATGAAAAATCACTTGGACACATGGATAAGTTTCACTACTCAAAGTACAGTCAGAAAAATAAATCTTATGACAACATCTACTTCCCAGGAATGCTGGAGACAAAGAGGATCTCGGGGTCTCTTCTGACTATGTGGAATGGAAGCTCGGGGAATGAGCTGGTGCTTTCACCTGCTAGCAATTCGGGGGCAGCCAGCATGCCTTCTAGCCCAAAGCAAGGTAGGAGGATGAATGTGGAAAACAACCTGGCCCTTCACATAAAGCCAGTTAAGTACAAGGATGTGATGATGGAAACTCTGGGTTCACGGCCTAGGAAATACTCTGGTGGATCTCTCAGTCATATGGGAGTGTACAGCCGTTCCCTACCCAGACTTTATAAATCAACAGAAAACCAGCTGGTGCCGCTAAGCTTGCCCCCCAGAAGCTCTCTGGGTAATAGTAAAAGGAAAAAACTTGGAGAAAAAGATCTACCTCAGAATGCTTTAGATGCTGATAATTACCTGAATTTTTCTTCCTGCAGCTCAGGGGTTTCACCACATGCAAACTCTGTCTCTGGGAGTAATCCCTATGTCAGTTCAACCCTTAGTGTTCCTGCAAGCCCTCGAATTGCTAAAAAAATGCTTTTAGCACCTTCTTCCCCATATCTCCCTGATGATTTTGATAGACTTGGGCTCTCAGGAACAAGTCCCAGTAGTTCTTTCTCCCCAGTGGATTTTGACAGGTCGTTCTCTATCCGAAGAAACCTTTCCACCAGTTCCATGGAACTTGATGACCCAGATCTGGAAAGTTACAGACAGACACCAAATTCTCTGCAGCCATCCATGCGAGAGCGTAAGAACAGCATTAGCTCGATTTCAGGAAGAGAAGACCTCATGGATTATCACAGGAGGCAGAGGGAAGAGCGACTTCGTGAGCAGGAGATGGAACGGCTGGTAATTTTTAATTTTCTTCTTAGCTTTTCATGACATTTAGCATTTGCAGGTACCTTTCTGATGGCTAAACAGCAAAATATAATCTACCTGTTTTGAAATTCAAGTGTTGCCTGCTTCAGATGCCTTGTTTATTATTGCAGCTAATGCTAAGATAGGGTGCTGCAGTAACAACTTGGATGGACAGTACCAGTCAGACATCCTGAAAAAATGTTGGAACCCATGTAAAATTGTGTTCAATTATCCTGCGGGCTCTGTTAAAATGTCTACGTACATAAAACCCACAAATTACACTGCAAGGATCCAGGACTTTTGGTTTTAGATGATGGCACTGTTTTGTGGTAAGTGGGCAAAAAAAAAGATTCCTCTAAAAGCTGCTCAGCCATGTGGGCTGTGGAGTCAGGTATACATTGGTGTGGACTCAACATCCGTCAGCAGAGCTTTTACTGCTTAGTTTTCATTTTTCCTCCCGAATATTTTCATTAAAATACAGACCTCCTTTCTTCTCCCCTTCCCAAAATGGAGGGTAGCAGAGGGGGACAGTTTCTTTGTCTGTAGTCCATGTAAAGCTTGGGAGTTGGACTAAACGATCCTTTGGGTCCCTTCCAACTCAGAAGAACCTGTGAACCTGTGAGTGCGTACCGCTTCAGTTTGGGATTAAACTTGGTAGTAAATGTTATTTATGTATTATAGAAATAACTTTTGAGTAAGAGAAGTAAAAAGGTCTTCAGAACTCACAGAGATGTTTGAAACAGCTTCTTATTGAAATTATCTCTGGAAGAATACTTAGTTGTTCTTCAAAAAGGTTTTGTAAGTGGCTTGAGGAATCCCTGACCCTATTGACATGCACTGATATTTACCCATTTTATCATCCACATAGAGACAGAAGTCATTAGATGGGCCAGTTGGTATTACTGAGTCTTAGATTTGAGACATTAACCTTCCATTTATGTGTTTTAATTCAAATCTTTGTGAATTTGAGAAAAATGGTGATAGGATACTCCTAAGCGTGTCTAGTTTGCATACAGACAGCAAGCCTGCAGGAGAGTCCACTTCCCTGCCAGGATGGGAATAAAAAGCTGTGTTGAGGCAGGATGCAGGGGGAGTGGGAGCAGGGACTGCCTGTCCAGGGCCACTAGAAGTGACCTTGTGCCCGTGCATGGCCACTGTTCCCATCTTGAATCACACGAGTGAGCAGATAACCAGGTCAGTTGTCCCTCCTGCCCTATTTCATCCATGTCTTTGATACAGGTTTGGAGAGGAACCTGTTACACAGGCAGAAACTTTCCTGTTCGTCCCTAATCCACCCACTGCTGCAGTTTATAGGATATGCTTTGCCCCTCAAAACCTCTGCTGGCTCCCCTTGGAGCTGCAGCTTCTCGGGAGCAGGGCCTGTTCTCCCCAGGGTGAGATGGACCAGTTGGGAGTGGAAACAGCTGGATGACTTAGGAGATGTTTTGGGAAGCATTAGCGGGAATGCTGGCAAATTGTTTCTGTCTCTTCTTGCTGCCTTTGCCCTACTCTTTCTCTATTCCTTTCAGAAATCTCTTTCCTTGTCTCTAGTCCTGATGTTTTGTGTGGTAATTGTGTCTTTGCTTCTTATCAGAAGGTTTTCCAGACCGTCATGCTGTAAAGCCTGAGATAATCAGTCATAAAAGCAACGTATTTGTATTTCAAAGAGAACAGCCATTTTTTTTTTTTTTAATTTGTGGTGAGGGATGAAAGATAAGGAGTTGTTTCACTATTTAGTCACATTAAAATTGTTTGGGTTTTATATTTGGGTGTGTTGGCTCTACATGGCCCTCTCCAACCCCCCAGCATTTCTTCTCTTACTGGACAATACTTCCTTCAAATCCCAGTTCTTTCAAATGAGAATTTGTGTACTCTTTTTCCAAGCATGTTAATTTTTTTGAAAAAAGATGATGTTTTGTGTGTTGCATATCTTTTAAGCATAAATGGACTTCCTCTTGCTTGAGTTCATCTTATGCACAAGATCCTGCTCAATACCTTGTGTCCTTCCTTTTAGAGCTGCAGTATCTGGTAGAAGAGTGAAATACCAGGAAAATGCCTCCTTCCAATGGTGTTAGAGTCTGAGAAATGCCATAAACAGGCATTTTAGATCTCTGAGAAGTAGAAATACATATTAAAAAAAAAATCCATGTCAGCTCTTGGTACATTAGGGCTTGTCCTGTGTTGTTTTATTTTTGTCCTTCTGTGTGGATCCCTGTCCAAAGGACAGTCAACGATCTCTCCAAACAGGATCTCGATATATCCACCCTGAGCTTCCAAAGAGCCATTTTGTTTGCCCTCGTGTACTGACAGGGACAAAGGTTAGAGATCTGTGTCTGCTCTGGTCTACTTTTTAAGCTCAACCAAATAAGCCCTCATGGGTAGCAAGGCTGTGTGCTCTGAGCTTTCAGTGCTGTGTAAAAGTTCAGATTGAGTAGCTGGTGGGTAAATGGCAGGGAAAATGTCTCTCTGTGCACAAGTGTCAGACTCTTCTGTACTGCATTTTTGAAGCAAGGTAGCCGAAAGAACAGTGTAGGACTACTCAGACAACTCCATTAGAAACATAAACTTCGTTTTTAGAGGCCTAGAGTGCTCTATAGCCCAGATAAGAAGTGGAGAGTATCTCTGCACCAGCACTGCCCCTGTAGCTATCCTGCACAGTTTGGGAGTGTTGTGTTTGATAGCTGCTGCTCACTCCTGGATTTCTTTTTGGTATTAAAATCTGTGGGCTCGTTGTAATCTGACCTAGTACCTGCCCTTGANGGATGAAAGATAAGGAGTTGTTTCACTATTTAGTCACATTAAAATTGTTTGGGTTTTATATTTGGGTGTGTTGGCTCTACATGGCCCTCTCCAACCCCCCAGCATTTCTTCTCTTACTGGACAATACTTCCTTCAAATCCCAGTTCTTTCAAATGAGAATTTGTGTACTCTTTTTCCAAGCATGTTAATTTTTTTGAAAAAAGATGATGTTTTGTGTGTTGCATATCTTTTAAGCATAAATGGTCCATCTCTTGCTTGAGTTCATCTTATGCACAAGATCCTGCTCAATACCTTGTGTCCTTCCTTTTAGAGCTGCAGTATCTGGTAGAAGAGTGAAATACCAGGAAAATGCCTCCTTCCAATGGTGTTAGAGTCTGAGAAATGCCATAAACAGGCATTTTAGATCTCTGAGAAGTAGAAATACATATTAAAAAAAAAATCCATGTCAGCTCTTGGTACATTAGGGCTTGTCCTGTGTTGTTTTATTTTTGTCCTTCTGTGTGGATCCCTGTCCAAAGGACAGTCAACGATCTCTCCAAACAGGATCTCGATATATCCACCCTGAGCTTCCAAAGAGCCATTTTGTTTGCCCTCGTGTACTGACAGGGACAAAGGTTAGAGATCTGTGTCTGCTCTGGTCTACTTTTTAAGCTCAACCAAATAAGCCCTCATGGGTAGCAAGGCTGTGTGCTCTGAGCTTTCAGTGCTGTGTAAAAGTTCAGATTGAGTAGCTGGTGGGTAAATGGCAGGGAAAATGTCTCTCTGTGCACAAGTGTCAGACTCTTCTGTACTGCATTTTTGAAGCAAGGTAGCCGAAAGAACAGTGTAGGACTACTCAGACAACTCCATTAGAAACATAAACTTCGTTTTTAGAGGCCTAGAGTGCTCTATAGCCCAGATAAGAAGTGGAGAGTATCTCTGCACCAGCACTGCCCCTGTAGCTATCCTGCACAGTGTGGTTTGGGAATGTTGTGTTTGATAGCTGCTGTTCACTCCTGGATTTTTTTTCTGGTATTAAAATCTGTGGGCTGTAATCTGACCTAGTACCTGCCCTTGAGCTCCTATCTTTACTTCCACTTGTTTTCTTTTCCATATAAATTATTCTATGGGTTTTACCTGTGCTTAATTTGCATTTTAAGTGACAGAAGCTCCTCTGGAAGTTTGCATTTTGAGCTGCTGCTAAGGCCTGCTATGAAACCAAGTGATCTGCTGTCATTGCCCAAAGAAATAACAGAGTATTAAAAAGTACAAATAATTATAATATGCAGATTTTGGGGCGTTTTTTAATTATTGAGAAGTCTGAGTTTTAATTTGATCCTGTGCACCAAAGAGAAAAGATCTCTATGTATTTCTTTAAGATTTGGTGTTTTTCTTTTTCTTTAGATTTGCTTTTTTATTGCTAGGTCCACTCAAACTAGCTGAAGGCTGGTGCCACTTTTACTTTTTGCCAGCCTGTTTCCCTGTGACTTGGAGGGTGGGAGGAACTGGAATCCTCGTTGCTGCCGTCCCTGTGGCCGGGGGCTGATGGGCTGTGGGAGCAGGTGGGATGGCAGGGGTTTGCTCCTGGAGTTGGCACAGGCAGCAGGCTGGTGGGTCACGATCGGCTTGTGCTGCCTCTCCAGCCCAGCTGACCGGACATTGCATCTTGGTGAGGGAATGTTTATACAAAATGTACACAAGTAGAAGTCAGAGCAGCTATTGCTGATGCTAGCCCAGGAACCTTATAAATAAGGAAAAAAAATCACTGTGATGTAATAATATTAAATGAGATTCAGTTAGCTATTGGAGTGTTGGGTTTTTTTTGGTTTTTTTTTTTTAATGTAGAGAGGAAATCTCAGTCTTTTTGTCCTATCTGAGATGAAATCCCAATTGTGGTTACTGCTAGAACTCAAAGACGGTCTTTCTCTTCAGTCCGTGGTGAGGTCAGGGGTGGAACAGCACAGGCAACACAGCTGGATGAATTTTAAGGGCCATCTGTTTTCTTTGTTAGGCGCTCATTTACATTGCACTGAGGCTGGATTTTCTACCTCTCATTTTTAGGCAGTACAATGTATTACCTCTAGATGGTGGTAGGTACTTAAAAATTACATGTGCAGTAACTGTGAGGCCTTCCTAGCCCAGCTGTCTGTACCAATCTGTAAACATATGCTTGTTAATGAGGTTTTACTAGATGCAGGAATTCTATTGGGAGAGATTTCAGTTTATCAAAGCCTGAACAAGCAGTAATGAAATTCAAGGAGCTTATTCTATCGTCCATTTTTCCACAGTCAGAAGAGCACTGAATTTCATTAGTTTATTCAGAGGTAGGGAATAAATACAGAATATGCCTTGTGCCTGGTTTGCATTGATGCCTTCCAGTTTAGTAAGATGTGCTCCTGTGAGAGGAAAATGATATGAAAATGTTTCAGAGTTTTCAAGGTGGTACTGCTTTAAAGTCATGGTTAATAGAGCTTATGTAAATCTTGCATACAGCTTGTGGAAAACCTCATGTACATGTTTTATAAATTTATATTGGTACTGTGCCTTTTTACAGACCCTCTAGGCATAAAGTACCCAAGCTGTATGTAAAACTGTAAGTGATTATCTCTTACAGGAACCCCAGCCAAGTAGACACAGGCTGGCTTCAAGGTAAATTTTCCCACTGCTAGTATTTGAAAGTCTCTACAGTGTTACAGAGTAGCTACTTAACATCAATTTAGTTTTGTAATTGAACAAGTGCTGTATAATAGGATAACCCCCCCCCTGCAGAATGTAACAAGTACTGATGACTGTAACTTTTCAGGAACATTCAGTTTCATTGTGTTTTAAACCATTTCTGTGGGGTCTTTAATAAGCCAAAATGTAGATGTACATACGCTTAGTTTTTGCACCTATATGTTTTATGCAAATTAACAGTATGGACCAGGAAGAAATCAATTTCAGGGGATCTATTCTCCTTTACAGAACGTAAGTACTGCACTGGAGGTCTAGTCTTTTCAGGCTTCTGCCCTGGGTGTGATTTGAAAATGAGCATCTGCGTGGGCACTATAGGGACAGAAGGGCACTGGGCTGAACAATCCTGTTACTTTTGAAGCCCATGGCATTCCCTCAGGACCCAAATACATGGCTACAGATACAGGAGCTAATTCTGCAGTAAGTCATCTGCTCAGTTCCTCGCTTGGAGGGCTGTCTCTGCTCTGTGCCACTGAGCTCTTCTGCTTTTACCGATTTGTGTCTTCTGTGCCTGTACGGGGAAGGTAAAGATGAGGCACACCCGGTCATCTGCTGTGATCGAGGCTGATGTGTCCAAAGAGACAGTCATGAAACACAGGCGCTTCTGGATTCTGTGCTGCTGGTGGTATCCTCAGAGCCAAAACACTAACTAGAGCAAAACAAAGACTGAAAATGAAAAAATAAATGAGGCTGGAGTGACAAATTGCTGCAAACTGGGGGGAAGGGGAAGAATGGTTGATGAACTGTTTTCAGTCCCAGTAAAGTTTAGCTTTGAAATAAGCTCCATAGAAATGTAGGAAGGAAAGAGAAAACATTCTTCTGTCTCCCATCCATGGGCTACTGAGTGTATTGGTAATGAACTAAGTTTGGAGAGTTTCTGCAGCTCTCTTCCCCAGTCTCTTTGCCTCTTTCCCCACCAGCTCTAGGACTAGCTGCTGCTCTAAGCTTTTGTTGAGAAGATAGGTGTTTTCCTGCATGAGCTATAGTAGAAAAGTGCTGGTTTTTGGTAGCTGAAAAGAACAGCAGCCTCTTCTCCAGGCAAAGGAGACTTGTCTGCATGAACTAGCCATGTTAGTGTTCATCACTAACAGACTGCACATGTATTTTTAATGAAATTTGAGTTTTCCAGTTGCTAATGGCACTTACGTAAAAAGCTTCCTGCTTGCCACAGCTGATTAACCAAGTCTTACCTTGATATCTAGATACAACATCACCTTTATGCATTTGTAAAATTTGTAAATGAGATATGCAGCACATGAACAAATCAGCAATCACCACGTGGCTGCTGTTAAAAAGGTGGGATATTTCTTTCTGCTATTTTGGATTTTTTCCCCAGTGTGCTGAGGATATCTCTTAATGTTATTGTTGATCAATATTAGAAGAAGATTGTTGTCTCTTTATTCCACCTTTTTCCTTCAGCACCTAAATTTGTAGCCAAACATAGATGGTGTGTAGCTTTATCAAAGCCAGGGCTATTGAAACTGCTCAGGCAGAACATGTACAAGAGCTGTGTACCCCAGGAAAAGAACCACAGAAAATACACAGAGATGTTTTAGTCTTTTGGAAAGTACATTTTACATGGAAACACACTGACAAGCTTACAAGGCTTGATTCAACAGCCCTTCCTCCTGCCAGAGTAAATTTTAAACCCATTTCCTTCTTTTGGCATACTTCCCCCCCACCCGCCCCCTCCCCCCCGTGTTCAGCATCACAAATAACTTGTGTGGTATTTCTTACAAAGTTATTGACTGAATTTTCCATGTGCTACTTCTTTTGCACTTTTCATTGCAGTGGTACTTTCCTAGCTTGCTGCTTCACTAAGACATTTATGCTGGAAACAGTTAAATGCAGGTGTGCTGGAGCTGGAATGAGTTGGCTGAGATGAAATGATGAGAATAGAGTGTATAAAATAACCACAGAGCTTCCTGTCCATAAGCCTCTCAGCACATGTCAAAATAGAAGTGAGAGATATCAGTATTTCTGTAATGTGTCTGAAAGCTCATCAGGAATTTTTTGAAGACTGGCAGAGATTTCCCTGTACTTTTTAAACTTTTTTTCTGAGGATCTGAGACCTGCGGGAGAAAAAAGAATCCATTTTTTTTTCCCCAGACTGCTCAGCAAAGGGCAGGTTTGCAGTGAGAACCCCTTCTCCCTGAGGGTTTAGGCTGGGATGGGCAGTGGCCACGCTTTGAAAATTGCCATTTCCTATTGTTACCAAAGGGATGAAGGCTTGGCATGGGGTAACCTGATACAGCCTGTTGTTGTAGGGTACGGATGGGACCTCATGGCCTGATGCAATGTTTCCTGTCCATAACCATGATGAGAGGCCCAATGCCATCAGAACAGGGAGGGCTGCGTAATTACTGGCAATCCCAGCCAGCACTTGCACAGCGCTTTAGGAATTGGGTTGCGTGGCCAAAAGGCTTAGTAAGAGGGAGGATAGCGGTGTTAGAGGGGTAAGGGAAGAGGTTTGAGGTCTGGCAGTAGTTGTCTGGAGGGAACAAGGCTTTGGACAGTTATAATTATGTCGATCTTTTGGGGTTGAAGGATGTCTGCAGAATCTGCTGGACCTTTTTCGTGGAAAATAGAAGCTTGCAATTGCTGCCCCGGGCTCCATTATTTCAGCAGCTCGTCACTGCCGGTGCTGATACGGGAGGCTTCAGAGGAAACCTGCAGTGGGAACCTGGGAATAAGCTACCCAAAGGCAAAATTTCTCTCTCACAGTGCTTTCTTGTTTGGGTAGTGCTTGGAAACGGGTGGTTTCAAATGGGTTCTCCAGCTCGGAAACAGTGCTCTTAATTGTGGGTGATGTGGGGTGATGTGAACGTGTGGTGGGTACAGCCGGTTCATCTCTTGGGAGCTGCATAAAGAGCTGGGTGCTTGTAAACCAGTGTTAAATTTTCATACAGTCCAATGGCTTGCTGCAGGGAAGGGGTAGGAAATGCATTGCTTCAACTGCTTTGCTTGGTCCTTGCTCTTGGGTCTCTCAGAAATAGTTGCTGTGCAAATCCTATTTGCAAATCTAATGCCAGGTTTGTCTGTAGTTCCTGAGGAAAGGGGCTGAGGATGTTGGGTGTTTTGGCTTTCTTTTTAAATACTACTAAATGTAAGTAAGGTTTCCTAGAAATCAGAAATGAGATTATTAGTGCAGGTATTAGTGCCAAGCATGAAATTCTCACAGTGGTCTTTTTTCCAGCGAAATTTTCAATAGGCTTATGGTAAGCAATTTTTCATTTTCTTTTTCTTTAGCAAAAGTAATATGAAATTACATTAAATCATTACCTCTTAAAAATAAAAAGGTAACAAATTTCATCTGAAATAGACGTTACAGGAAACTATGCATACAGTACAATAAAACAAATATAGCTTTCTGATAGTTTATAAAGAGTATTGTAGAGATCTAGAAGTCCTTCAGGAATTAAGTGTTTATAGCAACTTGAAGCACGTCAAGTTAAACTGGCACAGCTATTCAGAGTCTCATGTTTGAAATATTTGTATGAATCCATAGGGAATTTGAATAAACTGTTAAATAAAGATTTCCCCCACTTCTCTGCATTTGACAGCTTTTGTGTTATAGATGTGATGCCTGATTTTTCTCTTAATTCTCCTAAAACCGTGTGTTTCAGAATGTGGACTAATTATCTCAAAAAAAAAAGAATCACAGTTAACAAAATGGAAAATAGAAAAAAAATCAGGAAGGAGTGAGTTCATGGAAAATCTGTGTAATATTTTGCAGCTTGGTAGGAATATAGCATAAGTGTGAAGTGGAACAATTAGTGATTTACGCAGTGAGATCACTGGACATGTGTACATACAAATGAGGTGTGGAGATACAAACCTAAATAAAAAATTTAAAAGTACATTTCACAGAAATGAATAGTTAGTTAAATAAGCTGTTCCGGCACTTATCTTTCCAGTGCAGGAACTTTTATCATTTTTCAGTTCTTCTTCCATGTTAACTTTGGTTTTTCATCTTGCACTGTAATTTATTTATGTGTATCTGTCTATTAGCTCCAAGTGGTAGATGGACTCTACATGGATTTTAATCCTTGTCTGTAAAAAAAACCCCAAGCCCCCCCAAAACAAATGAACAAAACCCCAACCCAAACAAATCAAAAATACCCAGCAAACTTTTTTAACTCCATCTTTAGCTCACATGTGACACTCAGTGCTATTATCTTTTTTTAAACTAGGAACGGCAGCGGCTGGAGACAATCCTCAATCTGTGTGCAGAGTACTCCAAATCCGACAGCAACCCTGCTGCCACCACCACAGTTGCTGATGTTCAAAAAATTAACAAAGAACTTGAAAAACTTCAGCTCTCTGACGAGGATTCAGTGTTCGAAGACTCTCAGATGAATCTGGAAATGAGGTTCAGGGGCCACTTGAAATCGTCTGCAAGCGATTCGGATTTCTCGGAGCTGAGCAGCCACAGCCGTGGCACTGCTGCTTATCTTCCTTCCAGAGGTCTGAGAGCTGATGAGCACTTCAGTGAAAGTGGGAAGCCTCCACCTTTTCCTGCTCCCAGCTTCCTGAAGGATGCCACTGAGTCGTCCTACCTAAGCATCACACCAAAGGTAATGCTCTGGAGGAGGAGACAGTATGGACCAGGCCTTGCTGCTTGAAGTCCTCCTCTAGGAGTTGACTGTCCTGGCAGGGGTCATGATTAGGCTGGCTTAGACATGATAATTCATCTCAGAACTCGTGCAGTTTTGTAAACCGGCAAATGTAGAAAACATAGCCAGCAAAATGTAGCAGCCAGCAAATGTGTATTTCACATTTTATGGGAGCTAGTGGTACTGGAAGTTTGGTGTTTTTTTCAGATGGATGTGCAATTCAGGGAGAGTTTTAAGATTTTCCAAGGGAGCAGGATTGCTCGAACAGTTATAGCTACTTGAATAGGGGATGTTTTGGCCCTGCTTAGCCTCATGCTGAAATGTAGGAGGGAAGGGAAGCTTTGCTGTTTTCTCCCAGCCTGAGACTCCTGTCTTCTGTAAGAGGAGTATGTTTTTTCATTGTCAAACCAGAACAGTCACATGGAAGGTGAAGAGCAGTTGTCTGAGCTGAATTCACTGTCCCGTCTCCTTTCCCATGGTTGGACTTGAGCCACTTGTTGGATCAGTTGTTGTCTCTTGGGGCACACAGCAATCGCCAGCCTCCTGCCCCTCTAACCCAACTTCTGCATTTAATATGTTGCACCCCCTTTCCTGTGCATTTTACACTGCTGTTTCATTTCTCAAGGGGAGTTGTCCTTTAATAAGTGAGCTAACAGCATTCAGAACCGTTTACTTGCCAGAGAAACAGCAGCCTGTCCTGAGCTGGGGTAGGAGCCTTTCCTTTTCTTGGGTCAGTGCTTAGGCTCTGCTGTGGCAGACCAGCAGTGCAGCACATCCCAGTGACAGGCAGCACGTTAAGTAACTGCATTCAAGAGTTAGAATCAAGAGTGTAATAAGACCAAGCAAAGCCATAAAGTCAGGTTTCTGTTAAAAAAAATTCACACCTTCAAAATGCTTCCCTTTCCTGTTATTTACGCACTGTATGATCTTCAGCATGGTTACATGCCAAACATGAATTGTATTTAACCCCTGCTTAACCTGCAACTTAATAGTAAATAGAAGTGTATGTGGGTAGAAGAAGAAAGAGATGTGATAGTAAAACACTTTCTCTTCTAAAGGCTTATCTCTCTGGAAATCTGCTGGCTCTTCTGGTGTTAAATTGTGTTGAGCAGAAATGTGCTATGTATTATGACTTTACTTGGCCTTTCCATGGTGTAAAGGTAATAGGATGTTTCAGCTACCAGTTGCTTGTATTTCTTTCCCATTTCTTTCTTTCTTCCTGAAAGTCAGAGATCCTGTTTTAAATCCTTATTAGGAAGTTGAAATTAAAGATGTTTTGTCAGCATTATCCAGACAGGAGACCGGACAAAAAGAGGCTTTCCTGCTGGGATTACTATTGCTAAATCAAGGAATACCATTCATTCATTCATTCATTGTAAAGGGTGTTCTGCTAAGCCCTGAGAAAAGCGGTAGCAAACAACTGCGTTAATGAAACACAACTCATTGTTTTAAAATATCGAGCTCAGATTTGTTCAGGATAGAATGCCTGCTCTCAGAATAGGCATTCAGTAGCTGAGCTGAGCCTGTGTTGAGGAAGGCTGTGTGGTCCAGTGGTTACTGCACAGCCCTGCACAGGGGATAATGAGAGAGCAGCCTTCCCCAAGTAATTGGATCATGAACCCTTGGGGTCAGGCAAACATGAAGAATACATTTGTAACTCAATAGTGTTTGATCTAGCATTTGCTGGTGTAAGATAACAGGTATTTTCTTATTAATGTTGTTTAATTCTTTGCACAGTTATCTAGTAAGTAAATGGCAATGAAAAGGTGAACATTAAGGGTACTACTCCTCGGTGCTGCACGGGGAGACAGAACTTTTGTCCTTATTTTACAGCACCTGCCCATCTTAATGACTGGTTACAAAAGTGCCCAGTCCTACCTCCTGGACTCTGTGATGTGAACAGATGAAATTTACATAAAAAAGCATCTTCATCTATCTGTGCTATTTTTATAACCTAGATAGCACAGCATGTTAAGTATTATGTTTTATTAATTCCTTTAGAATGAGTAGTATTTATTGTTAAGTGTAGTATTTAATTCCAGTGCCTGGAAGTATCATGTTTGTTTCTCTTGTACACCTTCTAAATATAGAAATACATAGCAATATGTATAGTAGATGGGAAATATGTAATGGGTTCAAAACCAGCAGTACTGTATTTGTCCAGAACGAAAACTGTATGAAAGAGGGAATTAAAAAATGTTTAACTGTTCTTCTAATGAACCTCTTGTGACGTGCGACTGCAGGTACCAGAATGCACCAGTGATGAGCAAAGAAGGCAGGAGCTTGGTCGGCTGGAGGAGGAGCGCATAGTAATCCTAAACAACTTGGAAGAACTTGAGCAGAAGATCAAAGATTTAAATGACCAGATGGATGAATCCTCAAGGGAGGTATGAAATATGTTTTGGTGTTAAATGTCTTGCTTGTTACGTATGTCTACATAGCACAAGTCTGGTGGATTCAGCAAGTACATAGGCAACTATGAAGTATGAACCCTTCGTATTCTCTGCGTTTCACCAGGTTTAGGCACAGAATCACAGACCTGACAGTCTCCTATTACAAGGATTATTTTTCCCCAGCTGGGAGGTGGATATGATGCTTGGGTTAGCCTTTCCCAGCTGTAACCATTACACTCTTAAGTGGAATTGGAACAATCTTGCTTATTTAATGGTCACTCAGTTGATCCAAATACCTTGTGTCACTTGGGAGTTTTATGATGGTAGCTCCTGTGACTGTTTAAAGAGAAAGGAAGTGAGACAACTTCCTTTCAAGCCTCCTTGGCTGTGTGGTGGCAAGGGTGTGTTGGCACCCTCTTGACTTCTGGAATCTAACAGTTGCAAACTAAGCTGGGCAGGCATTTGGGTTGTGCTTGCTCCAATTATCAGTGACAGGAAAGAAGCAGCTGTTCCAGAAGGGTTTCCTACTGAGACTGGGCACGGGGACAGTACAGTATCATAACAGGAGGGAGCACATAGATGTAGAAAAGAAGAATTTTTTTGGGGAAAAAAGAATCTTCAAGCTAAAATTGGTTTGGACTTTATTTTGCAGTTTATGTTGCAGTTTTGCTTTTTCTGAGATTTGTGATCTCTTTTTAACTTCTGTGGCAGCAAAACATTTTTTCCCCCTTCCCTCTTTTTGAAATACTTCTCTTGTGAATAATCACCAACTCACTGCCCTTCCCCCAGAAAATAATGTGTATCAAGATTTCTTCTGAATCTGGACTGCTTCTGAAAGATGTTTTGTGTTCCTAGCTGGATATGGAATGTGCCCTTTTGGATGGGGAACAGAAATCTGAAACAACAGAGCTACTGAAAGAGAAGGAAATATTGGATCATCTAAACAGGAAAATAGCTGAGCTGGAGAGAAATGTTATTGGTGAAAAGACAAAGGTAATTTCAGTTATCTTAGCTGTATGCTCTGTTCCCTGCAATCTTCAACATATATTGATATGTTTAACATTGATGGAGGTTACTCTGTGAGGTACTGTCTATAAGTAAATTTACTTGATAAATATGGAAGAAAAAAATAGATGTTTCACCATCTCTTCCCTTTAACAGCAATGCGTTCTAAGGAGTGCTTGATAAGCAAAATATAGTACTTAAGTAAAAGGACATGATCTACCATGAAGAAAATTTTATTAATAAAAAATCCATATAAGGCTTGTACTTGGGTTATCTATTGTTTAAAAGAATGGTATTAATTGAACTGTTCCACTACCTTCCATTGTTGGTTATGTAATTTTGGGGGAGGAGGGGAGGAAAAAGAATCCTTTCTCAGCGCAGGAACAGAGCAAAAGATGGCTGCCATTTTTTTCTATTATTGTATAGTATGATATATAAGAGATCTGTCAAGTAGGTAATTTTAAAGCAATTATGTTGTTTTATTTTGTTTGCTGCCTGACAGTTTTAGTACTTCAGGATATTGTGTCTGTGATTAAGTCCCAGGAATTAATTGGTTCCCCTATACAGTCAGATACTTCACTGCTCTCAGCTACATAGCAAATATACATAAGCATATATTTCCCAGATGGGATAGCACTATTAAAAGAATTTAAGGGCAGAAACAGAAAGGATCTGCAAGATGAAGTTGTCCCTCCCAAGCCATGGGGCGCCGGTTCCCTCCAGCAGGCTCTTTGCCGGCCTCTCTAGGTATGCAGTTCCCTTCTCCACAGAGGATGTGCCATGGCCAATAATACCTCAAGGTCAGGGATTTCAGCCGGTGTTGTTTCCTTTTTAACTTTCATCCTCTGCCTCATAATTTAGACTTGTCACTTGTGGAAATGCTCTAGCTAGTCTCTCCTCTTATTTTAAGCTTTAGAGAAATACCTGGAAGTCTTCTGCATTAGTATTTGCTTTTGCTTAGACAAGCTGCATACTTTTAGCACTTTCCCAAAGTCCGTTTAGTTCGCGCTTTACAGCTTGGCTTCTTTTATTCTGAGCTTTTTGTCTGCAATTTCTGCCTGCCCTGTCATGAGCCTGGCTGCTATTTTGTGGCTGTGCTTGTCAAGCTTGTGTCTGAGGAGGAGAATGGTGCTCCCACCTCTCTGCTCTGTGGGGAGGAAATGCACATCTTGTTTGTTTGAACTTCCCTGGACTTCCCTGCCTGCATTTTCCCTTGTTCTTTTGTACCCCTCACAGATCCTTCAACTTTCAGGGTTGTCTGTAGCCATGTTTTAAGTTGCATATGGGACATTTTTCATACTAGCTTTTAGTGTAAAGATGAGTTTAAAGTGAGTACCAGCAGATAGGGTGGTGCAGCAGATACCCTCCAAAAGGATGCTGCTAAAAGTTTTGTTTGCTAAGTGGTAACAAATAACCTGTGCAGAAATTCAAGAGACCTTTTGCCTTTTGTATTGATTATCTAGTAGCGTCAAAATTAATTTAAACCAGTAGAAATTATTTTAAAATCTGTAGGTCACTTAGATTTCCTTTCAGTCATACAATGGAATGTTAGTGTGTATGTAGCAGTCAGAAAATTCAAATGACAGGTCTAGTTTAAATTTTCAGTTGAAATAAAACATGGAAAGCAGCCTAGAAAAGCACCTGTGGTTTACAAGGCAAGTTCACTCAACATTTTTTTCAGTATGAAGCATGGCACTAGTCAGATCACTTACAAAATGTTAGTTGTTTTTTCTTTTGTGTTCCTTTTTGTTTTAAACAAAGAAACCCAGCTATGAATGTGTGCTCTAAATGTTTCTGTGGGGTAAGGCAGTGATATCTGAATACAGCACATGGCGTTGGTTGTCTGGAGGTGAGGAGAGTTCATTTCACTTGTGAAACCATGGTGGGGGGTTAGCGCTGTACGTGATGGCACTTGTTTCTGAAGAGACTTGAGCATCTCACAGAATTTGCTACTGATCTTGGCACCTGTTTGACAGGAAACCTCTGCCTGGTTGTCTCATCCTTACCCATGCACCTGCTTGAAAAAACTTGTGAAATTCTTAAAAAGAGAGATCATAAACTACAACCTAATGATTGGACCATGCTGTGTCACTGTACTACCTTCTACCTGATTATTTGATTGGTTTTTTTGTAAATAGTTTTCAATGCCCTTTTTCAATGCACTTTTTTTTTTTAAAGTGCACAGTTCATTTAGGTGGGGACACAAATTTTTGCCAACTTTTGCAGTTTTAAAGACACAGTTTCTAGTTCTTGTGAGGCAAAAGAACTGACTGAAAAACAGTTGAAGGTAGAAGACAGGAGAGTTGTTTGCAGAGCTGTTTGGCATGGCCTGTGCTTTCAGCTGTGCTAGAAATGCGAGTGTATGGAGGAAGGTTCCACTTTGCCTCCATGGCTGTGATTCTTGAGCACAATTTATAATCTTTCATTCTTTTTTTTTTTTTTCCCAACTACCTTGTGCTGCATATTTGGTTTTATCCACAGCAAAAGATGACCAACTGTATCACAGAATCACAGAATGTCCTCGTTTCGAAGGGACTCACAAAGATCATTGAGTCCAACTCCTGGCCCTGCACAGGACATTCCCCAGAGTCACACCGTGTGCTCGAGAGTATTGCCCAGGCTTGGTGCTGTGACCACTTCCCTGGGGAGCCTGTTCCAGTGGCCACTATGGCCATATGGGAATATCATATGCATGTAAGAGCATGTAAACTCCTAGACACAGGCTGCAGTTACGCAGGGCCAGCCCTGATAAATCACTGCTAACACAGTTTGATGGATACAGCTTGAAGTTCTGAGGGAAAGAGCTGTGCTACAAGTATTGACAAAATTACTTGGAGCACAGCCTGTTCTGGAGAGAGCTGAGCAGGGCTGGGTAGGCCCAGATACAAGCAAACAGGTGAACCAAACTTGCTTTTCCCTTCCCTCTGGGCACAGCTCCTTGTAACACCACAGCCATCATTCATGCTGCTGTACTGTTGCCGTACGATACTGATGCTGTTGTTTGCAATACTGGAACAGCACCTCAGGTCCCTGGTGCTGTTTACGTTTAAGACTTCCTCCCAATGATCCTTCATGCATTAGACTTACTTCAGGATTGATGTTTGTCTATAAGGAACCTGGAGAAAATTGTATTTGCCTGATTGGATGTTATCCAATTCTGCAACGTATTTTCTTTTTCTACAGTGCATCCTTAATCTGTGCCATCTTAAAACATGCAGTCCAGCATATGTAGAGAAGGATGCTTAATGATTCACTATGCCTGATCTCTCCAAGTTAAAGCATGAGGTTGAAAGTAACGACATAGCTAGAGAAGGAAATAATAGATCAGTGAGCATGAATAAACAGGAATAACTGAAAATTAGTAATGAATTCAGCAGAAGTGCTGTGGGAGTCAATCACAGCTAAACAGAAGTTTTGGCAGAGTTTCAAAATAATTATTTATTCAAAAGTTGAGACTTTTTTAAAGACGAGGCCTTATTCCTTTTCTTCTGGAGGACCTTTGCCTTACGACATGGTGGAAATACGTACTCTGGAACTTTTTTATCAGCTCAGGTTTCCTGTCTCTCTTTAAAAGCAGAAATCAGGAGCAGCTGGCAGCAGATAACTCATCTTTTTTTTGAATACATTTACTTTTGTCCACATGCTTTTGTGGAAATATTTTTCAGTCATTAACAGAATGTCCCAGACATGACAAAACATTTAAAGCTCAGCCTCTCTGCTGAATTAGTACTGCAAAGACTTGAAAGAATCAAGTTAACAGAAGAGCATCCATCTGATGAGCAGCCAGCAATCACACTTAAATATACTGGTGGTCTCTCTTCAGTCCTTTCTATTCTGCATGCAAAATACCTGCAGCTGGCTTTTTATCCTGATCAATGTCCCACATTTATCTCATAGCATAGCCTCTTAAATATTTCCTGGTGGGATTCCAGTTCAACAAAATGTGAGCAAGTGTTTTAAATGT
>WEKX01010915.1:404789-431008 GCA_013390025.1 Pitta sordida
GGTCGCTGTATGGGTATTAGATGGTGAGTTGGACTAGATGATCCTTGTGGGTCCCTTCCAACTCATAATTTTCTGTGATTCTGTGAAATGAGTAAGTTATCATGTCCATAACATTGTCTACCTCCTTAGAATACAGTCCAAAAGATTAAGTGTTTTGAGGAATACTTGTGTCCACTGGAGGTACCCACAAAAGGTTATCCTGTAGAGAGAACACTAATGAAGAAAAAGATGAATACCAAGACTCAGGGAGAAGAGTCTAAATTCACAAGCTTTCTTTTATAACAGTCGTGAGAGAAATGGCAGAATGGGTTATACCACAAATGGTAATTCTATTTAATTTAGATGCTGAAGACTATACTGAATTTGTATTTTCTAACTTGACTTTTTAAAAAAATTTGGATGATTTCTTCTTCTACATTCATGAAGGAATAGTGCTCTTGAATCAGGGGTTTTCTTTTGCCTCCCCATCTGTTCACTAAGACAACACATTGCAATGGTTGGAGAATGAGCTTGGATGTTAAGACTTGAGCTGCCTAAGGAACAAGTTAATGTGTGCAGCTATTGTGATTTTTTTAATTTAGAGCAGAGGGATTGCTTACTCTGATTTAAAATGCTTTATGAACACACATGAAACAAAACTATTGAGGTCTCTTGTATAGCTGCCATTACTGAATACAGTCTGTTATATAATACATTAGTTACCACTCATACAGGAAAAAAGAACTATTGTGAAATACCTTCTGCTGTGTTATTATTCTCCTTTTCATATGCCTGGCACACTTCTTCTTTTTCCTCTTAATGGCTTCTGTCATGAAACCCACAAGGATTTAGGGACAAACAAGAAAACTGTGACAAGTTTTATGTTTCTTCCTGAAAGAGATCAAGAAATCCAAAGAAGAGTAGTCCAAAAATATAGAAGATGAACACGTACAGTTGGTGCAAGAGGCTCTCTTTTATTTCAGCAGTATTTTTTTTAAATCAGTTACATGTGGTCTGATTTGTATCAGCCATAGTATTGTAAATGCTTTTAATTTGTGAGAGAGCTCGACGAGGTGGTAGACTCAGGTTTAACACTTTCCCCAAATGTACCACTTGCCCCCTTCGATGAATAACCACTGAAGAGCAGATAACCTCGTTTAGTTTTGTTTGGTTATCTCTCTGTATTGTATTTGTATATGTTTATCTTTGTATCTTGTATCTTTGCTTGCTTTTTTGTAAGGGAATAGATAAATTTTCTCTTAAAATTTCATGGCAAGGGTTAGGTCAATTTCATCAGTGAGTTGTTAAGTCAAGTCTTTTTGCCGCTTCTGAAGAAACAAACCTTGTAGCACCACACTTTCCAACTAGAACTGAGTCATTTCTGTAGTCTACTCTTCAACTTCTAGCTTTTGCAGCAGGTTATTTTGGAGAAGGAGAAGGATGTTCTTTTGCAGTGTAAAGAAAAAGTCTGGCTAGAGGTGAAAGTGAAGATGAGATGGAGCAGCTTTTCAAAGAACTGAATCTACTTTTCCTTATTTCTCTGAAGCTCATAATAGTTGTAAGACTGATTCCATACTGAGAGACAGGGTGTGCATATCTAAAGCTTAGTGTGGGTTATGAGACATTGCTACCTTAAAACATGATAACATAGGTGAGTTGAACTGAGAAAGATGATGGAGTGCTTCGGACTGCCGCATTGAACATTAAAAGCCTTTTATATGGGAATACATTCAGGTTTGTTTGGTTTTCTCCTTTCGTCTTGTAGGTTTATTTACAATTTCTGTCTGAAAATAACACGTATCTTAATTTTTTTAAGTGGTTTTGTTTGTGTATTTTTTGGTAGAGTGATTTGGAAGGTTGTAGAGTGAGGCAAATTCACCTAGCCATACAATCCATTTCACAATGACCTGGTAAAATTTGATAGAGTATTTTGTTTTGGGGTTTTATTTTGGGGGGTTTTTTCCCAGTTTTTTTCTGGGTTTTGGAGAAGCTTTCCTTGTTTCACCCAATTTATTCTCATAACAGTTTTTGCAAGGTTGGTTCTGAGGGTGCATGTACACGCAGTCACATGTTGCTCTACAATTTTAGGCCATTTTACTGCTACTGCCTGCAGTAGCAGGCCGTGATGAACGACAAATTGAAAACCAGAAGTTCTCTGCAGAAAAGATGCAAGGACCCACTAAGGCCTTAAGTAGCAGTATTGATCAGGCAAAGGGCATCTTTAACCACTGGAGACAACACTGAAGCAATTTTTCTCCTTTCTGCTGTTCCCATTCATCTAGGGGCTATGATTGTCTTTATCTCCCCTTTTATCGCCCCCGTGTACTCATAATCTGTGAGATGCATAGCGTATATATTCTTTTTGCTTTCTCTTTGCCTTAAAATCAATTCTACCAGATCTAAAGATTGGTTTTCTTTTGTGACCCGTGGTGTGTGTTCATATCGCTTGTGCTCTGCTGACATCCTGTGTGTGTGCTCTTGGGGGACAGTGTCATATGTCAATTCTTTTCTACTACTATCCTTCACAATTTTCAGAGGTCCTCTCAAAGTGATCCAAGCTGTGCCCCAGTATCATCAAACTCCAAATCCATCCTGCTCTGTAATCTGACTGACCCCAAGTTTGTTTAACGTGCATCTAGAGGGGAACCATAGGACAAGTTGGTTATTAGGCCAAACTAGATATTGTACTACTTTTCTCTGGAAACAGGATGTTAAGCATTTGGCCAGACTGCGGTTAATGGGTCTCTGGCGTCACGGCTGAGGCTGGGAAGTGGTTGTCTGCAAAGAAATCTTTAACAAGTACAAGCTCATGTGGTTAAATGAGGATGAGCAGCGGGAGCACGTGGGTTCTGTTCACAGCTCTGCTGCTGGCTGCTCTTGCGCAAAAAGCTTGCAGTCAGCCACAGACCCGCCTCAGCTGCATCTTGCACTTGGCTTATGAATCTTTTCCCTTCTAAAAGAATGTGCCCTGATTCATTTATAGAAAAGACTATTTGAAAAAATTATCATTATTTGTTTACCTATCAGATTTCCTTTTTTGACTTAAATGAGCTTTACCAATGGACAGCCTGAGACATCAGTGAACTTAACTCCACAGCTGCAAAATGTATAATGCCTCTCATAGCTGAAAGTGATATTTCCTGTTAAGACTGCACATTTTGAAGGGAGCCAGTTTGGTGGGATGTTAGCACTTCCTACCCTATAAATAGACCAGATGAGTATCGCTTTCAATCTCAAAGGAATACACGTCCAATATCTTGGTGGATGTAACAGTATCTCTGGCAGGATTCTCAGGGTGTTTTATACTTGCTGATGATGTCTCTTACTGGAGATTTGACTTGCTTGTTAATGAATGAGCATGCTTGTTGCAGGGCATAGACTTTTAGAGAGCTATTAATGGCTTCACAGGCAGGATGCTGCAGCTAAGGTCAGAGGAGTCCTTGCTGCTTTGGATGGCTGGGTGGGCAGAAAAAGAAAGTGTGAAATAATGTGGCAGACCGTAGGTTGCATGTTAAATGGACAACAAGTGTTGTGAGGAGAGGAACTGCCAGTTTATTCATAAATTTTCTTCCGTGTTGGAAACAAGGGTGATTCAGCAAATGGGGCTTCTTGGAGACAGAGGTCTAGAGCTGACCTCTCAGGACATGCATGCTTCTCCCTCACTGTGTTGCTTGCGTGCTCTGCATCCTCTGTATTTCAGATCCCTGCTGCTGCTTTGTAAGACAGAAGCCAGTACAGAAAGTCCAGCTAATAGAATATGCTGGCTCAGTTGCTCATTTTCATAAGCTTAAAAAAATTTAAATATATGTGTTCAGCATTTCGTTCATCTGATTGGAAGAACTGAGAAGTTGCCCTTGTAAGTGAACGTAATAGAGCTGGGAATCTGGTTGACATTCAACTTGAATAAAAATGCTTCCTGTTGTTGTTTTTAAATATTGGGAAAACTCAATCCCAACCCCAATCCCACTCAGATTTAGAGATAAAACCTATACTATACCTCTGCCATACGAAAGGGCTTGAGAACCTTGGCAGAGGAGGGTTTGGGGAAAGACCTTCTCACAGTTTGAAATGGCAAGTACTGTATGCTACAAGTTGTTCCTTCTTTGTGGTATGTGCCGCAGGAGTGATGCAGTGTCCGATCATACAGCACCTGCTGCACCACACATTTGAATTAATAATTAAATATTAGTTGGGACTGGAAAGAGGAGAAGTTAGTAGATGCTATGACAGAATTCAACTGTTCTTGGAGCAGCGGAAGATACTGAAATTTTGGGGTTGCAACTGTTATTTTTGAATATTAAGGAGAGTTAGAGATCATCTGAGAGGAGATGCATTACTGCAGAACAAAAGTAGGAAAAGGGAGCTATTCCAGTGTTGTTCTAGAAGATAGAAAAGAGCCAGGCTTCAGGGACTTAGTTGATTATTCATACCTGACATACCAGGCGTATTGTTTTTTTTCCAGTTATTAGTTGCTCAACTGAAGAAAATGCATCTGCTGTGTTGGTCAGTGGAGATGCAAGTGAAAGGCGTTGAAAAAATGCTGTGTGCCCTGGTTTCTTGGTTCCCAAACTTAGATAAATAATAGTGTGCAGAGATCTGCAGCCAGTGTTCAGAGCAGCGTTGCATAGTAAATCATGTGCGTATTTCGTTACAAAGATTAAAAGGCCAAAGGCTTTGGAGGGTGAGAAGTAGTGTGCTGAGTACTGCTGCTTGAGTGGAACAAGAGGAAAGCTGAACTAGTGGGAGAAGACCAGAGAGGTGAGGCTGTCACCTTTGATCCCCATGAACAGGTTACAGTTCCTGTATCCTGAAGCAAATTTGCTGGATCACAGGGTGTTTCGTCTGCAAGAGGACTTCCTGGCCCAGAGTTATTTCTTTCTAAAGCTCTGTCTCATTTTAGTTTTTCACTGCATGTTAAATGTACTTATCTGTGCAGAGCCAAACAGGCATGTAATTCATTCTCCTGGGAAGATCCACTTCTCCCTCACTGCCAGACTACAGTCATTTTCCGTCCATCTTACTTTCTAAAAGCTACTCTCTTAGCTTCACCAGTTACCTCACTAACATGGCTGTTTCCTTGGGTTTTTGTTTTTCTTTTTCTTTTTTTTCCATTAGGCGAGACAAGTGTTTGGGCAGTGGGCTTTAAAAGCATCATCCAGGCACGGGTACAAAATGCAGTGACAAGGGAGATCATTAATCACCCCAATAGTGATGAATGTTTTGTTTTGATCATTTTGCATCTCACCATTGCATTTCAACTAACAAGACGTTTCTGTCGTTGACCAACGTGCTTCAACTGTTCATTAAGTTTTGCCATGCACTGTCATAATCACTAACAACTGCTTGGGTTTGAAGGTAATTGTGTTTATTTTCTGGTTCATGCTTCAGGAAAAATTAAAACTTGATGCTGAGAGGGAAAAACTAGAGAGGCTTCAGGAGCTTTACTCCGAGCAGAAGACGCAGCTTGATAATTGCCCTGAGTCCATGAGGGAACAGTTACAGCAGCAGCTGAAGAGGGTCAGTAGCAAGTTTCAAGACTGAACTACTTTTTTTATTTTGTTTTTATTTTTTTTTAGCTAAGTGTAACATATTGTCTTTCAAGTATCTGGTGTCTGAATATATTCGCAACTTGGAATTTTTAATAGTCACAAGGGTCATTCTTTTTTGTGGAATGCTTGTAATAGAATATGTGCATGAAGGCAAGCTAGTTGAGCGTAAATGGGTGGAATAGAAATAATTTTGTGTTGGATGCTTTTAAAGCATAATTGTCTATAATTAGACAATTGTCTATAATTAGACCTGCTGAGTGATGTGGAAGCTGTTGTGAGGTTTAGGTGGATGGTGGAACATTGTTCTTTGCCTGTGTGAGGAAAGACAGAAATCGACCTGTAAATGTCAGTCTCAGTGAAGCCATAGATAACTTCTTTTTTACAGTATATAATTTAGCTGTTGGGCTGAACTGTATTTGAAAAAAATAATTTTGAAGACTTTACCGCTTACTAAAATAGCTTTATTTTCTCCTACATTTTCACAAGTTGCACATTGGTATAAAGAAACTTTGCATAAAGTCTAATTGCAACTTGATTTTTGTTTGTATTATTTGTCCCTGGAAGAGGTACAAAAATATCTGTGAAGGTATTTTTACTTTCTGTGGAAAAATCATAATATTCCTTAGGACTGAGTGTGTTATATAACACATATAGTTAGCTTTAATGAGGGGGAAAATAAGTTTCAAAGCATTGGTATAGCAAGCTCAAGAGGCCATCTTAAAGTCAAATTTTTTTTTGTCTTGAGTGTTTGTATCAGGAATAAGGGCTGTAATAGTGGTGATTAAAATAACGCTCTTCTGCTTTATAGGAAATATCTTTTAGATGTTTTATTTGCAGAATTCTATTTTGTTTTTTCAAAGAGCAAAAAGTAAAGTCCAGCTTTGGAAATAACTGCTAAATTCTCAGGTACTACATAAGAAACTTGCTGGTTTTGAGACACTTAAAGATTTTTGTTTGTTACCTTTAAAAAAAAAAGGCAGTGTTATGTAATGTCTCATACATATTAAAGAGAAAGGAAGCTTTTCTTCTGCATCCACATACTTGAAGGTATTAATTCAAGAGAAGCTGTAGTCTTGTAGCTGTGGGATGGTACTAAATCCTTTTTCATTGTAGTGGAAGTTAGCTGTAGCTGCTGTGGTCGATACAGTAGAAGTTATTACTGAATTAGTGCACAGTAGCTCTCAAATGGCCATCAAGTGTGAGAACAGTCATGAAATGTAACCAAAATAGCAAAAATGTCTTCTTTCCCCCAAAATAAGCCCAACTTTGGGGCTCCCAACAAAAGAAAGACATGGACCTGTTGGAGCAAGTCGAGAGAAGGCCACAAAGATGATCAGAGGTCTGGAGCCTGTGTTTCCAATTCCCCTATTGCTTTGTCTTTGGGAATTCAGTAACTTGTAAATTTGTGCCCAGGACAGTGGCAGCCAATTTCAGTGTAGCAGCTGCTCACAGCCTGGGTCTGGAGTTTTGTTTGGGGTGGGAAGCTGGCAAACTCTTGGCTTCCCTGTGTCCAAAATGCATATGCACTCTCCTTGTTGGACCAGAAGTGTATTTTAAATGCCCCCAGTTGTCTTTTTGGGTATCAGTTGACTTCTCTGAAGTTGCTGCTTCTACTGAATTTATTGACTTTCATGGCCCAGGCAAAGCCCTTCTGTTTGTTTTGGATGCTGAAAATGTCTGACCAGTGTGAATGAAGAATTGCTGTATTGTAAGTAGCTGCTTTCCTGTAAGTTTTAGCCCATGCCTTTGCTTTTGGTCTCTTCACTATCTCCTACAAGGGAAGGGCATGTTTTTGGAGAATAATGGCACCATGTTGGTATTTCATATAGTAACTTGGATTCTTCAGTTTCTGCATCCTGTGTTTGTTCCCCTGTTACACTGGAACCTGGTTTTGAATGCCTTTTATAGACACCTACTTGCTTATCTCAGTCACTAACCTTTGCCTTAGGTTGAAATACATAATGAAAGGAACAAGTTTGCATTTCTCTAAAATGATAAATTACTTTCAGGATATAGGTTTTTCTTGTGCCCTAAGTTATGTACAATGTGCTTATTTTAGAGAGCCTTAGCATTTACTAATCCTGTGATTATTAAAAACACCCTTCAGAAGTCTAGAACTTGTAAACAGGAAGTAATATTATGAATGCACAGATTTTGCAAGAGAAATATTAGCATTCAGTTCCTGTGCTGAAAAGCACCATGAGTTTTATCTGATCATCCTTAAGCAGAATGTTCTTATTTCTCGGGTCTTTTTGGCAGCATTCAACTTTTTTTTTTCTGATGAGCCCTGGTGTCAGTTCAGGGAAATGCACAAAAGTGGGCTCGTACTTTTTCTGAAGTAATACACATGCTGGCTAGGAGGGGTGACTAGGGTCCCTAACTGCACAGAGAGTAATCTTCAGCTCCAGTTTGGTGTCCACCTCTGCCTCTGGTTGAGCAGCTTCCATGGTAGGACATCACTGCTGAGGTGCTGGCTGTGTGCTGATGGCATGTGGCTCCTCATATCTTTTGTCTTATCTGGTTGTGTGTTTGTTAATAAGAACAATGCTGATACTTGTGCTAGACTGAAGAAATTCTAACTGCAGTTCAGAGTCCTTCATTTGAGTGTGTTTTCCCATAATTAGTTAATTCCGTGTGCCAGAATTACTATGGTGTTACTGGCATGATCCTTTCTGTCCTGGTTGGTTGGTGTAAGCAGATGCTCTCCCAGTTGGGCGTGTGACAGCCTCACCAGATGTGTTCAGGCGCCAGCTTGCTCTGAAGGCTGCAAAACAACTCCATCACAGAATCACAGAAAATTATGAGTTGGAAGGGACCCACAAGGATCATCTAGTCCAACTCACCATCTAATACCCATACAGCGACCGAGGGCACATCCCAGAGCACAATAACAACCTAGATGCCTCACAACCTAGCAGGCCCCTCCGAGCCGGAGGGGGCCCANTCCTGGTTGGTTGGTGTAAGCAGATGCTCTCCTAGTTGGGCGTGTGACAGCCTCACCAGATATGTTCAGGCTCCAGCTTGCTCTGAAGGCTGCAAAACAGATCCCTCACCATGGAGGTGCTTCTTAGCAAGGGGCACAGTAGGAGTGATGGAGAAAGCAACATCAAAATAATAATTGGCCCTATTTGCTCTTATTATGACAGTAGGTAATTAAAAGGATTGAGTTTCTGGTGGAACATAGATAGGTAAATATAATTTTCAGTTGATTTTTGTGTTTGTTTGCACATATTCTTACGCTGGTGTCTGTGAAAGCATGATTACATTTTTTTATGTTACCTTTTTTTTTTTTTCCTAAAGGATGCTGATCTTCTGGACATAGTTAGCAAACACTTTGAAGATTTGGAATTTCAGCAGCTTGAACACGAAAGCAGGTTAGATGAGGAGAAAGAAAATCTGACCCAACAGCTCCTGCATGAAGTAGCTGAATATCAGCGCAGCATTGTCAGTAGAAAGGTAAAAGCATTAACACTTGTTTAATTTATTCTTTGTTGTTGACCATAAAGGCAGTGAAATGGCTCTAAAGGCTGTTCATCTGCAAGAAATAATGCAAAACACTCATCTTTGAAACTTTTGAAGTAGAGCAAATAAAATAGCCCACTGACATTCCACACAGATCAAATTATGCACTTCTCAAAAAGAAAATAAATCAATAACATTTCCTGCCTTGTTTGTATATGAAAATCAAACCCTTTAATACACTACAAAAAAAGCTCTAAAACCCTTTTTTTATCTTCTTAAGAAAGGAGATTTGTACCCACTGATCTAAACTACAATTAGATTAGGCTTGTTATTGATGTTTATGTTAAATGATTTAGTTAAAATAAGAATAGGACACAGAATTAGGAAAATACAGTAATTCTAAGAGTGAGTTGTATCACAACCAATTAAATACCGTATTTTCAGAGATCAGAGGCTGGATCTCTAAACCAGTTCTGTTTAGTGTATGGAGGCCTGTAATCATATTATCAAAGAATATTCTTTTGTCCCTTGAATAAGTTTTCTCTTCACTGTCTAAATCTTATTTAATTATCTCCTTCAGAGCAGTGAGCTGTCTTGTAAAAACTTATTTTCCTACTGCTTAATCATGCATATGAATGAGTTAACTCTCATTAATAGGATCCTTGCTGCAGGTTGTTTTGTGCTTTGAAAATAAACCATAAATTGTGATGAATGTTTTTGTTTATTAGGAAAAGATTTCTGCTCTCAAAAAACAAGCCAATCATATTGTCCAACAGGCACAAAGAGAACAAGATCATTTTGTCAAGGAGAAAAACAACTTAATAATGATGCTGCAAAGGGCAAGTATTTATTGTCTTTCAAACATTTTTAGCAGGTAATAAAAGAGCATTTCATAGAATAAAAAAATAAAGGGCATAAGCAAAGCATCAGTTGTGCAGAAGCTAGCAAGGCTGGTAATAAATGTGGCAGGTAAGGTTTGTATCCATTCACCTTTGAAAAACAAATCTTTTGCAACTGATTAGTAGATTTCTTAAGAGAAAACACTAGTGGCATTTGATGATCAAGAGGGGTTTTGAGGTGCCTCCTTTTTGGGACTCAACCAGAGGCACTCAGCTGGGTGCTAAAGGTAGAAGCCTGTGTTCCCTGTGTGGCTGGTGGAACTGTGCTGAGGGAGCTCAGATTTTTGGCTTGTAATAGCCCATACTAGGCCACAAGATGAGCTACTTAACATAAGCTAACATCTGGCTAATAAGAAGCTGCTGTGAACCCATCACATCTGTTTTACATTTTGCTTTTAATCATGAGAGAAATCATAGTTCACTTGGCAGAATCACCATTTTCAAAATGTTGAAGGGACACTTAAATAAACTCTTGCACTGGCTTTTCGTTCTGTACCTCCATTTTTGTCCAGTTCTACATGGATGCAGCAAAAGCTCTGCTGTGCAGTTTCAGCCTTCAGTCCCAGAGTGTTTCTTTACACAGTTAAGAAAATGGCTAGCATGGAATATTTTTACACTTACATGGTTATTGATATTTAACATAAAATATCTGGTTTTAACAGGAAAAAGAAAATCTCTGTAACTTGGAAAAGAAATATTCCGCACTTTCCGGAGGAAAGGGATTTCCTGTCAGTCCCAATAGTCTAAAAGAGGTAAAGAGTTTCACTGCTTTTGACTTTATCATAAGTAACTTTTACTAACACTTCATATAAAAGCACTTTAGTATTTAGTGAACTCATAATCATAACATCTTTCCAAAGTAATTTCATACAATTTCATTTTTTTTAAAGTTATTCATGCAAGTCCAGATGCATGAGCGAGCAAAAATAGCTTCTCTTGACATTCTTCCAGATGTAACTGGTATTGCCCTAATCTCTTGCTGTGGAAAAATGATTGGTTTTATGTGAGTGGAGTGTGTATGTATGTCTAATTTTCTCAAAATAGACAATTAAACCTCATTGATGTGAGGAAGAATGAGTCTGGGAATAACTCTGTTCCAAGTACAAATACAGTTCAGTCTTATTTTTGCACTGTAGATTTTATCGTTGCACCTCCTCCCTTTTCTATGGCGCTCTCTGCAGTAAAGCATGACAAGCGTTTGCTCTTCTTAAAAAGCACTAAATCGAAGACTAGTGTCATTGTAAGAGACCTATTGAGCTGTTTATTTATGTTTTTGAGTAGCTAAAGTAAGTGGAAAGTTCAGCATTTAAATTAGACTGACAGATATTTATGACTGCTTCATTAACTTCTGCTTAAAAGGTCTGACTGGACCTGCTGGATCTGCTTGTAACAAACCCCTGAACACGGTCTGCCACATATATCTAACAGTGTAGTTGTCACTGTGAGAAGTTGATGTCTAAAGCAACCACACATCCTTTCAGCACATGGGAATTGGGTTCTTGCTTCCTTGGTCCCTAAGTTCCTGGTGTGCAGTTTCACATGCCAGTAAGGTTTAGCACTCTTCCCTGCTCTGGCCATATTGCAGATGCCTAGACTTTGTGTGGTAGGTTGTGTTCTGACCTGGACATCTGACCTCCCACCAGGACATCTAACACGTATAAGCTTCATTCTTTTTTCCTTTAGAAATGGATTTGCTCATTCTCTCACTAGAGAGTGGGTGCTATCTCTGATTTTTTTTCTTCATATCCACACGATGGCTTGTTTAATCAAAATTAACTACATCAAGTGAGCCTACACTCTTTAAGAAAATGGATTATTCATTGGTGTCATTCTGTTCACTGCAGTGAAGTCAGTTAGGATTTACTCAAAAACAAAAACGAGAAGAAACAGTATGGATTATCTGTTTCATTCTCAATGTTCCCATAGGCTCTGCGTTTATTAAAAAAATGCCTTGCTTTGCCAAATGTTGTGTTTATCTCGGTCTGGTTTAACTTTCCTCTGACTGTTCTGGAACCTTTAAAAATCAGGCACCAAATGGCACACAGGCTTAAGCAGACTGCTGGCACACAGAAGTTAATTTCACCATGTAGTTGCTCACATATCAGTTGAGTCTGTGGGCCAACATTTCCCAGGCCCTCTTTACCAAAGCACGCATTTGTAACTTTTCCATCCATTGTGAAGCTTTCTCCCTGCCTGCACAGCAAGAAACTAACGTGGTCTCACATAAGGAGGCAGGATGCTTATCCCAGTACTTAAATAAGTGAGGAAAATCATGCTGTTTAAAAGTTCAGCAGCGACAAATTACTTGGATGACTAATCTGACTTGAAACCATTTATTGAATCCATGTAATAGGGGCCTGAGCTAATGCACAGCACAGTCATTTGTCCTTTACTTTGTTTTTTATCCCTGTGGTGAATCTTCATTGATGTTGTGAGTCAGAACTGAATGTTTTTCATATAATGGTGAAAGTGCTTTTATCTTTAAAATGAACACAATATTGCATTAATAGTCTTGCTGAGTTTTGGTTACTGATAAACTGCTACTACAAGATGGTTAAGCAAGTTTCGTGTTAATTCATACTGGACTCTGTTTTACTGTAGTATAGTCACATGTTTTGGGAGATAAACTTTAGTATCTTACCCAGTTTTGTCATTTAATAGATCATCAAATAATAGATCATCAGAGTTAAGATTTGCCTCCTGTTTGTGTAGTTCTGTGTTCATTGTATGATACCTAATTTGCCAGAATTGTCTTACCTGCTTGAAATAACTGATAACATGCATAGAAAATTGTGCTAACAGATAGTAATGTTTGTTGTGTGGTTTTTTTTTTCAACTTGCCTTCTATGATCATTGCTAAATTCTGGCATTTTTAAAAAGAAAAAATACTATAGTAGTCTGTGGCTTCTCTTACTGAGTTGCTGAAGTAGACCTAGTGGTATGTCATTGTGTTAGAACTAATAGAAATATGGCCCCTTCAACACATTCTCAATGCGAAAGCAGCTTACCCTCTTGATTTAAACAATAAGCATATTTCTATGTCATCTTTATGGCATTGCTTCAACAGTGATTTACTCTTCCTTTTGCATAGCCTTGTTTTCTATGGATAAGAAATTAGGACATTTGACTTTTTTCAGCCTGGAATCCTATACACAATGGGTTAGAATCCATATTTTATTTTGTAAATAACATTTGTTCAGTTAACACCCAAATGCATCCATTCATTGTATTTTGCCATTGTGTCTCAAATCTGCCTGCATACATCTTCTCTGCAGGCAGAAGCACACTTTGATGTCCCTGCCATCCCCAAGTCTGTCACCTCCTGTATGACCATTTCATTAAAAAAGAGGGTTGGGGGGAATAAGAAGCAAATTGTAATGGCTCTGGGGCTAACGCTAATATCTTACCTCTTGTGTTAGTTCTTTCCAGTTCCCTTAGTCATTTGATTTACTGAAATTAGCTTGGTAGTTATAGAAGAAACAAATCAAGTTATTTTATTTAAACAGGGACCAAAAAAAAAAAAAATTGTTCTTCCTTTTCTCTCAATCTGTTTTCCTGCGAAGGAGCTGCACAATTTGTAAAGGGTATTTACATTTTAATACAATCCTTTGGACACCTAATGTATGCTTGGGTTTTGATTACACAAATATTTTTTTAATTAACTTAAGAACAGTTTTCAGAATCCAAGTATTTAACATTTGAAAAGCTTGATGCTAATTTTTATTTATGGTTAAGTATTTAATTGATAACAAATATTTGGCTGTATCACTCTAAACTAACTCTCATTGTACTGAATACATTAATACTCTTGCACGTCTTTTGGCTTTTGCTGCTTTTAACTTCTGAATTCCTCCTTTTAGGGCTATATCAGTGTAAGTGAAATTAGTGAGCTGTATGGCAATTCCACGAATATATCCCCTTCCACTCAGACCCCCACAGATGCTGAAGCAGTTGACACTGAGCCTTCCACGGCTGTGCTGACGAGCCAGCCACAAAATAAAGAGGTTTGTTTGAGAGACATTTCCCTTTGTTTGCATTGTTCTTTCATGGGTGCCTTTTTATTTTCTTTATTTTTCACTTTTTTGGTAATTCAACATGTAACAAATTGACCCGAAGGCAGACTGCCCTCTACCAGTTACCAAGTCAGATAACAGGTTTAAGAGTAAAGCTGAAGGACTGCTCCAGTTGTAAAGTGTCTTTGATGAGGTAGATGGGACTGTAAAGGTCAAAAATGAATGGTTATGACCCAAGCAGCACTAAAAGCCAGTCTTTGCCTATCAAACACTATAATGCACCTTTGGGAAACGATTTGTGGACAAGCTGAATAGTTATTTGATCAGAGGTGCTCAGGTGTTCATTTTGTATGTTTTGTAGCTTTTTGTCCCTCCCTCCCCCCCTAAGGCGGAAGAAGTATATCTTCAATATTTGTGAGAGATGGGTAGCTTCTACCTGTCTTAGCTATTCCATGGAGTCTGTCCAGTCTGTCGTCTAGCTTACTCTCTTTTCCTTATTCTTTATGATGTTTTTGCCTTTGTAATAAACATAGTGAATTTTGAAGTAATTAATATAACATTATAATTCTAAAGCTTTCTATCTTTATGTTGCAATAAGGCAGCAACTGGTTTAGAATTTGGCATTTCTGTGCTGCTTCTTGCAGCTTGATACGCCTTGAGAGTTATGATGCAATACATCTCCTTTCCTGCTAAACACTCAAACAAACACAGTGCTAAAACTGCAGCTTGTATGTGCCGTATCTTTTGAAAAATTCCAAAAAGAAAACTCTGTGTGTAATTTCTCTTTTTTCTATAAAGCTAAGATCACCTCTCTGTTCTGGATTTGTGTTTCCTCACTCTCTTTCTCCTCGCTCTATTGCTCAACTTCCATCAGTCCATTGGCCTGAGGTCATGGCTACTCATGTAGATCCTATTCCTTTATCTGATACACCTCCACCTCTGCCAGCTAAGAAACACCGCAGGCAACAACAGGTAACAGATTCAAAGCTTGGGATAATTTTGTTTTGCTTGCTTTTGTTATGGTGGCCATGAAGTTGATTTATGTGTGAAGTTTTTAGAGTGATATTAGAGATCGTAAGTTGATTGCGCTTGCAGTATGTTGCGCTTAAAGGCACTGCTCATGTAAAGATCAACATGATATATTCTAGAATGCTTCCTAACAAAAATTCTCCTTATATTAATAATGCAGAGGCAAATATTAATATTCAGGAGCCTCTGTAACTGACAGAGGACCTAAAGTCATAAGGTACATGTGGCTACATTTGAAATCCCAAATGAATTTTTCATATACATTTGAGCAAAGCCTTTCAAAAGCTGCACTGGTTTTAAGAAACCAATTAATTAGAATAACTTGCAAAGGAAAGTTTTTCTTTGTAATTGGGTTCCACTTATAGAGTAGACTTGAATTTTTAAAACAAAAGAAAAGCTATAGGGATATGTACACAAAATATGCACATGAATTTAATGCCTTTTTTAAAATCAGTATGATTTTAATGCGATATTTATAAAAATCCTGGAACGCACTGTGAAGCTGGAGGCACTCTGGATTTTAGAATTTGTTCTTTCCACACTCTCACCTTCAGTATTTTCCATATAAAACATAACTGAGCAAGTACATCAATTCATTTTGTCAAAACTGTAACAAATTACATTTGAAGCATTTCAGAAATCTGGAAGAGCGCAAGAAGCAGCACAGGGAATGCACATACATGAGCGATACTTTACCTCGCAAGAAAACGACTCCGTCTGTATCGCCACACTTCAACAGTGCTACGCTTGGACGGAACATCACATCCAAAGTACGTGGTTACTATTTACAGTCTTCCAGCATCTGTATAAAAACTTGCATCACGTTAGAGGTTAGGGTGGGTAGCACCCTAAGCATTTTGTAGTCCCTCAAATTCACGTCTGTATTGACCTTGAAAGAACTTCACGTTTATTAACATGTGGGAACATACACGGAGCCTTCTGCACTTGCAGCCAGTATTCTGACCTCTGGAAATGGTGTGCTGTAGTACATTAATCGTAAATGCATGATTTCTATCTCAAGGATTGTATTTTCAGGCTAGTTAAATTGATTCTAGGGACATAAAATACTATTTTCTTTCCTGCCTAAGGCCCCTAAATGGGAAAAATAGGGTTATGCACAGAGTGAGAATACTTTTTATTCATGACATGGTCAATGAACAAACAGCAGAAAAGTGGAGATAACTTGTTTTCAAAGTAGTATTTTAGCATTACTTGCTGATACCAAAAGTAATGCAGTTTTAAACATCTATTTACAATATTTCCTGCAGGGACATTTACCATTAGGACAGAGCAACAGCTGTGGGAGCGTACTTCCTCACTGCCTGGCAACCATGACCAAAGAGTCAGAGGCAAGAAGGATACACAAAGGTAAGACCTTTTCCATTTCTTTTTCAAGTCAGAGTTCAATTTTTCAGGAAATAAGGCTGAAACTGGTGTTTCTGTAACCAACAAGTCTGTAAAATAAATTTAATTCTTGGTAAAAAAAAGCAAGCTCTAAATGTAATCTATTTTTTTGATATTGACAAAATAAGATGTTGTATTATGATGTAGGTGCATCTGTAGTTTTGTAATATGTGGTCAGCAAATATAAACCAGTAAACAAGAAAAGTATATTGAAAAACACACATTATACTAACCGAGTAATTTCTGTGAGTGATTTTGAGGCAATATATTATATATTGCTTCCTTTTTTTTCTTCCTTTTTTTAATGCTGTGATCCTAAAAATTGTTTTTTCCCAGGCATATATTTTTGCCTGTGATAAATTTCCCCAGACAGTGATACCTTTTGAGAAGCCATGACTGTGGTACTCTAAGTGGTCTTAAATATGTGGGCTACAAAATAGGAAGGGAGAGATGCGTTCTGTTGAGGATAGATATCTGTGTTTTATGTAATAGGAACACAGCAATTCTGCATCCAAAAGCAAGTTACACCTCTGAAGCAAGATGGACGAGGAGCTTAGTGACATGGTCTAGCTGGGGGATGTAGGGCTGGATGACCCTGGGCCCCTTCCGGCTCGGAGTGGCCTGCTAGGCTGTGAGGCATCTAGGTTGGTGTTACGCTCTGGGATGTGCTCTCGGTCTCTGTACGGGTGTTAGATGGTGAGTTGGACTAGATGATCCTTGTGGGTCCCTTCCAACTCATAATATTCTGTGATTCTGTGATCTTGTAAGCTGTGGGATTCCGTGTCTGTTGTTTGTCGAGTTGAGTGGATATAATATGTACGTATTTTCTGCTTTAATGAGATGCATTATTCATAAATGTCCCATCTTCAAATGGAGTCGCTCCTTGGTGCCATCTGTCAGTTTATTTTTTTTCGGCATCTGCATCACCATTTTCAATGAAAGAGAAAGAGGTCCTTCTGTAGATTTGCAATGACAAAGCCTGAGCTGAGATAGGATCCATCCCATTGTTACAGGACTTGTCAGAGCTAGCAGCTGTTAAAAGGTCACAGTAGATGACTGATGTCAGTCATATGCACCAAGATGACACAATACAGGGAGAGAACAAACATGCTGAGAAAGGATCATGACTTACTAGATTCCTTTTACAGAGCTTGTAATTTGCTGGGTTTGAGCTTGAGGTATGCAGCAGGCCTTTTACAAACATACTGTGTTGTAGCTGACTTACCTTCAGTAGTACAGTGATGCTTTGCATAGTCGCAGTCCGTAATTTGCGATATCCCATACTTGGCAAGGACAGAGGTGTCCATGTCAGGTGGCTGGAGTCAGATCTTAGAATATTTCTATCCAGCTCTACAGAAAAGTCAGAAACAGTCTTCAGGCACCTTTCATTCAGCCTTATGGGCATAGCCTCAATAAATGGCATGGTTCATGGAGGGAAGGACTGACTTTCCCCCCTAGTACTTCATACATGTGCTTAGGGCACAGAGGGAAAACAAACGTTCTTCCAAGTCTCAAGTAAAGAAAGGGCATTTCTGTGGAACAGTGAGATTTGGGTAATGTTCTGAACGTGATGTACTATTTCAACACACCATGCAGTACCACTGAAATGGAATATGACTATCCATTAAAATTTTGAAATCTTATTTGTCTTCCACTAAAATTGGTGGAGCTTATCTGAGTAATTAGGACTAATTTCAGCAGGCATCCTTAAATACATTATTGAAAACCAAGCCAAATGTCATGTCAGTGGACATATTTGGAGATGTTTTCTTATTCCATCACTCAGTGATAAATATTTATAATAAAATAAATATAGAGTATTTATTACAAAAACATTTGTGAGGTAGATCAGATTTGCCTTTTCAGACTAAGTGAATATTTTTGAGGCATAAGATTTGCTAACACTTCAGCGTAACTCTGCAAATGTATAGAGACTGATTATACTGATGAACATGAGCTCACTTCTCTTCCCGCTTCAAAAAATAGTTGTTCACCTAAAAAAGGGGATAGATAGATAAAGTATTCTCTACTTGTCTTGTGTGCTGAGCCACTGTTTGCTTTCCCTGGGTTTCTCTTCCCCTTTGACTGGTTTTTCACTCCCTCAGTTTTCTGTGTCCACCTTGATCTATTGCAAATGACATGGGAGTCTTGTTTTCCTGATACCTTGAGCAAAGAGCTGCACCCAGTGCCTTGGAGCTGGGAGTCCTTGGCTCAGGGGAGAGCTGGAGTCTCAAGTGTTAGATGCCACTTCATGCCTTCAGTCTGGAGCCCTGCTATTGTGCAGTGTCCCACAAACTGCTATCTAAAGAGGAGGATGCCACCTAAAGTGGTATCAGTAGCTTCCTGTGTTCTTTAGGGCATAAAAGCATTGAACAAACTTCTAGACTGGATGCTTTGGTGTGTGTTTAGATCTGAAAACAAGTATATTCAGCACTGGCTGAAGTGGCAGCTTAACTAGTTTTGAGATACTATCTGAGTGTTACCACTAAACTAGTCGTAGTCTAAAATGAGTTTTCTCTAATATGATTTCTCTTAATTTTTATTTTAGTTTGTATTTCTGTCCAAGAAGGTAAACATAAAAGTCTGAGATGAAAAAATCAAAAGTGAAGTCAGGAAGTGAAGAACAGCCACTTGAGTTTGAACATGAATTTCATTTTCATGATGCAGGAACAAATAATAGCTATGAATAAGTTTTAGGTTGGATGCAGTAGGAAATAATGTCATAGATCTATAAGTACTAAATAGTATTTAAGTTTATTTCAGCATTACCAAAACTGTGTTTAGTCAGTTTTGTGAGATCAAGAATTGTTAAGTTAAGAAGTAGTCACTGTCAGTAATCGTAGCCTGAGTTAAGAGCAACTTACAAAATGTTTCAGAAGATGCACATTTGTTAGAAAACATAAGTGGAAAACCTATTTCTTAGCTGCCATTCATGAGGTATTTTTGAAGGACTGTAATTATAAATTCAGCTCCTGTGTACATGCCTTTGTAACAAAAACATATGTGAAAAAAGAGTGAAGAAGCTGCTATTTGGTACAATCTAGAGACCTCACATTGCACAGATCAAGACTTGGCCACAGGGAGCTCTCATGGGGTGTTGGGTACCAGAAACCTCCACAAGGAAAGATAGGAAGGAGAGTTTGTCAGTTCAGTGCCAATGACTGCAGGATGGACTCCAGAAGGGAATGGCTAGCTGGGAATTAAGATGGAAGACCACGCACAGCACTGGGAACCAAACTGTTGGGACAGGGAAGTTAGATACCAGCAAGATGATTATTTGTATTCTTTCTAAGATCTACAGAAAAAACTGTGTACTGCAGGGCAAGGGATATTTGTACACACAAAGCAGTTTACCTTTTTTTTGTTGTTGTTGACTGTTTTTCACTCTTTTTCTTATGAAACCCAGGAAAGGCCAGAAAAGGTATGAAACAACCCTTTACCTGGCTTTATCTAGTAGTATGGCGTGTTTTTGTAAAAGAACCAGTTGCATCAGCACTGTCAAGTAGTTCCAAAAATATTGCAAAACTTTTAAATAATGACAGCACTTCAAAAATCCTTTTCTCTGTGCTGTCAGATAACCTGTCACAACAAAGCTTCTAATTTATGCCAATATTGTATCTGCAGAGCTATGTCTTTGCACAGGCCTAAGTTTTTGCTTCTTTGCTCATACCACACAAGTAGAGCAGAAAATTTAGAAATCTTTGCAGATCTGTGGGTGACAATGACAAGGTAGACAGACTTGGGCTTTCTGCTTTGGCATGTTTCGACACAACAAATTCATCTTGACATGTTAATGTCAATCTTTAAAAAAAAAGGAGGAAAGAAAGAATAGGAATAAAAGTGAAATTGAAAAAAATGTAATAAGATCTTTTTAATGAAATACTGGCAAGGTTTTTTTACATACTTGACAATGCCACTTTCAATAACAGCTTTCACCTTAGTTCGACCCTGACCATAATTTTGTGGTGGTATACATGGTTCTTGTGATTTGCAATAACTCCTTTGGAATTCCTTTCTTTAATTATAAGGATTTTTTGATATTTGCAATATTTTCCTCAACGGTATGGCTGTTAACACTACTGCTTTACTACAGAGCAATGGAACTCTCTAGTAAAGCCAAAAGCCAAAGGAACATGAAATATTTCAGCTCAAACTTGAGCTGAATATATCAGATCAAACTTGACTGGTACGAATCCTGGTTTGTGTGAAAATTTTAATTAAGTGCTGGATCTTAAAAGTCATCCAATATTTTTAAGTGCATGTTGTGTGAATAGGCAGCTGAGCAGTCAAAAATTCCTTTAACAACAAATTGTGCCTGGCTGGTGTGTAAGTGTGGCTGTAATGGAGGTAGGTTGGTTGTGATGAACCTTGGTGTCAGCGCTCACCTGATCCTTACTTTTGAGCTGCCCTGTTACAGCATGAAGGTAAAAGGGGAGCACTGAGTTATGTTGTTTTTTCTCTGAATGAGCTTCATTTTGCAACGTAACAAGTGTATATTTCTCGCAGTGTTTTGTTAACATTTGCATGATTCCGTAAATTTAACCGATAAATGTTTTACTTAAAAATGGATTCTTTATCTTAGTGAAAAGTTGACTCTTTTAGGAGAGAAACTGCTGTGTTTCTCTTTGACTTTTAGATGGGTTTATTTTGCAGTGAAATATGAGACATGGAATTAAGATTTCTGACTAGGCAAGGAAGGCTCAATAGAAAAACATGCATTTGAATAAAGTTCTTTCAGTAATTTATTTTTTCTCTCTTTCCCTAATGTATAATTGATAACCATTTCAAAGGAGCAATTAGTCATTCCAAAGGTTCGAGTATGAAAGGTAATTGCTTGTCTGAAATAAGAGCAGCATTTGCCAAAATAATGGGAAAAATACCAAAACCTCACATGTGACTCAGTAACACCTGTGTTGTGTGATGCTTTTACTGTATTTATGGCTGCTGAGGTGCATTCGTGTCCTTTTTGTCCCTTTTACTACTCGATGCAATTGAACTTTTATTGAAATTTAGTGGTCTTTTAAATGGCAAGTAAATATCTATTAGTTCCTTATTAATTGTCTGTGAGGAACCTTGGTATGGTACAAAAGGAAGTGCGGAGGAAACGATCTGCCTTGGAAGTGCTTGTAGGGCACAACTCCTTCAATGATGTGCTTTAGTTATTCAGCTGCAGACACCCTTTTCACATACCTGCAGCTGTTCTCCCTGAACTGGGACTCTCCCCACTCTGGCAAGGCAAAACATACCAGAATAACATTGTATGTGCAGAGAGAGAATAAGGCAGGAAAATATTTCCACTTTAACCATGTTTTCCTAATAGCAATGTCTTGATAGTGCTCATAAGCATTTTTATCTGAACCTTGCTGCATTTGTTCATTTGTCTGCATTTTTCCCGTGTCTGTTTAGTGTCTGGAATGTCAGTGGCTGCCTTCCTGTACAATGGGAGGTTTTCATGTAGTCTGTCAGTCCTTTCTAGTCTCCAGATCTGCCAGCAGCTCAGAATTTGGGTCAGGAATGTGCAGAGAAAATTACAAACCTGACTGAGTATCAGAACTCCGAGGAAGTGCATTCACTGAAGGAAAAGATGAGCAGTGCTGTTGCATTTGTAATCACATAGATTAAACAACCCTTAAAAGGGCACTGTGAAATACTTCAGCAGTTAAAATGACAACTGTCATTATACTCTCCTCTTCATCAGGCAAGCTCAACAGCTCCTCTGTAAGTCTATATAAATACGTCTCAATTATTTTCAAAGAGCAATGGAGACATGAGATGAAAATAATTCTAAAGAAGCATTTTCAAAAGACAAGTAGCCAAATAAAGTTCCTTGTGTTCAGGAAGGATGGCCCTTCAGAAAGAATGATTTTTTTTGAAAAATAACAGCACAAAGAACATAGCTATTACAAAAAACTTTTTTTTTTTTTTAATAGCCATTGAGCTATAAGGATCTGCTTCAGTCATACAGGGTGAACTGCAGTCTCAGAAATTCAGGGAAGTACCTCTACACTAGTAACTAGGATGATAGATCAAGCAGCCTGCATTATTTCAGCTGAAACTAAACGTTCAACTTGCAGTTACCAAGGCAGAGTTTCCCAAACAGACAAAAAGTAATCCAGATTCAATAAAATGAATCTGACAAGTATTCAAGACCATAGAATATCAGTACTTTTTTTTTTTTAATTTATTTAATCGGTGTAATTTTTTCTAGATCCCCGAATTTAACTGCATTACTTTCCAGATTAGGCCAAATTTTCATTTCAAAATGCACATTTCATTCATTGAAATTACATTTACATAATACACATACAAGAATATGTATTGAAAAGTCAGCCATCCTAATCTTCATGTATTTGCATCTGTAACAAACTAAAACAGGTATTGAAAGCTTTTATTTCAGTTATTATTAACTCAGAAAATTAACCATAATACCTTGGCAAAAGTGCAGTTGAGACTGAGGTGATGTGCAAAATGCTTGTACTGCTAACAAGTTATGTTCCAGTCACAAAATTTTTGTGTAAAATAAATGTTTCCTCTATGCTTTATAGGGTATAACCATCAGCGCATCTGTGAAAACCAAAGGCAGAAGTCCCCAGAATTCTACAGCAGAACAGCCTCTGAATCCAATGTGTATTTGAATAGTTTCCATTACCCAGATCGTAGTTACAAGGACCACGCCTTTGACACGTTAAGCTTAGACAGTTCCGACAGTATGGAGACAAGCATATCAGCCTGCTCCCCAGATAACATTTCCAGGTAAATCAACCTTCTCTCTGATCTTGTAATGGTCACAGGGTCGTAATGAAGAAAGAGAACGTGTAGATGTTTATGGTATGGTAGTGTGAATGCTGCCTACTGGTTAATAAAATGTAGAGAACGTTAGACAGGCATAATATTTCTGTAGACCCTCATAATCAGGTTTAACTGCTTCTCACCTGTTTATTTGAAAATGAAAAATAAAAATATGGAAAGGTTAAGTGATAATGTTGACGTTTACAGAGAACTTTCAGCGGTCACGCTACAAGCAAGGAACTTCCTCTGATAGGAAGTTTCTCAAAGACATCTGCCATCGATGACGTACACTTTTCTACAAGTCCAGCATGTTAATTTACTAGATGTTTAAGCTGAAACACTTAGGGTTCCTCCAGCAGTCTTTTTTGCCTTGTCATCTCCCTTTTCTGGGTCAGTAAAAATGAAGGGATGACACTGAAAGGCTTAGAGCACTTGGCTGCTTGTCTCATCCTCAGAGTCTGTCAGCCCACACATAGCTCCTCAGATCAAAGGAGCATTCATGATCTGTATTAAAAGTCCAGCTGATTCTCAAAATTGTGTGCAAACAATTTTCTTCTGACAGTCTGGTTTTCATTTCTGACAACATGGTAGTGCTCTCATTCCTGCTCACAGTCCTGCCACAGCAGTTTCACAAGCGTAAGTGGAGGCTGGTAATTAAGTACAGCCTTGTCATGCCATTACAAATCCCTTGTGAACACAAGGACAATTTTTTTTGGCTAGCATGTTATGTTTTATACAGCATCTGTTTCCTGTGGCAGGGAAGCCCCCTGATTTCCCCTTGTAGTCTTTATCACTGCAATGTTAAGTTTTATTTCAGAAAATTCCAGTGGCCTTCATTCTGCTGGCTTGTTAGTTCGGGCTTTTTTGGGTTGATTGGTGTTGGGTTTGGTTTTTTTGAAGTAAAAACATTAGGACTCTGTTTCAGATAGACAGATTGATTAGATAGATTACATAGATAGATAGATAGCCAGTTTCTGATTCTTGGAGACAACCTGGGAATTAACCCTATCTCTGCAGTGATCTAGAATGGCAGTGGTATGAAATCCATCTCTCTCTGACTTGCTGCTCTGACCATTTTGGAAGATGGGGTGTGCGTGTGTGTGAGCTACCTCAGGGTCATCTTGTAAGCGGAATCTTCTGCCCAGGATGAGGGAGCCTCGATGGCTGTCGGATTTCACTGGACCCCTCTGTCTCACTGGTTCTTTTGCAACTTCCAGCCAATGCTGGAAGAAACCAAACCAATAAACAAAATCAATCCAAAAACCAGAAAAGGACACACACTACAACAGATCATTCAGTTTCTCACAAGGTAAATTTCAGTGAGGGATGAAAAGAGAGCAGACTGATTTTGTTGATAAAATTTGGTTGATAGGCAGATAATTTTCCGTGACAAAACTTTCCTTAAGTAAAATTAATTCAGATTTTTTAGATGGTGTTAGAGAATATTTTATAGCCATATCAGGCTTTATGAGGCTTTATGCTGATAGATGTAAAATATATATTTTACCATGTTTAATGTGAGAGAAACAATTTTTTTTTCTGGAAATGCATAAGATTTGTCTGTGCTCAAAGTACAGAAGAAACAGAACTGCTGTAGTAATTCAACAGCTCACCAAGCAGTAGTACATCTTTTTTTTGTTAGTGGCTACTGCACTGAATTGGATCAGAACACTATCATACCAAGTGTTCTTTTAAATAACTCTGTTTTGTTTTTTTTCTTGTGCAGTGCTAGCACTTCAAATGTTGCAAGAATAGAAGAGATGGAGAGACTTCTGAAACAAGCACACGCTGAAAAGACGAGGTTGCTTGAGTCCAGGGTAAGAGTAACTTTGAGTAAAAATAAGTGTAGATGTGTTAGATTAGATGTTATCCTCCTAAATGTAACACCGAAGCCTAAATAGTTTACACCTAATAAACACTTAAAAATCCCCTCTCCCCTCCTGGTTTCACCCTTACACTACATCTTTGAGCCCATACGCAATAGCTGCTCTCTCAGTGGGTGAGTGAGTAGACAGCAAAATCCTATCATAAGCCAGGTCAGTGTTGTTCCAACTCCTGCTAGCAGACCTCCTTGAGATAAAACTTTCATTTCAATTCATGATTCTTATGCAAATTTCAGTCCACTGTGCTGGATATGTATTTTTCCCTACTTAAGAGGCAAAAAGGGATTTAGCCCTAGCTTAGAAATTACATTTCCACCTATAGTTTCACATATAACTCAAATTCTGGATGTGTTGTGGTATTTAGGAACGGGAGATGGAGGCTAAAAAAAGAGCTCTGGAAGAAGAAAAACGCCGCAGAGAGCAACTGGAGAAAAGATTGGAGGAAGAAACCAGCCAGAGGCAAAAATTAATTGAAAAAGAAGTCAAAATACGTGAGAAACAAAGAGCACAGGTGAGACACGTTGATGTGAAATGGTTTTGAAGTGCAAGTCTTCCCCCTCATATACAGAAAGGAGTAAGTGTATTTCTGCCAATGGTAAACAGAGCTGCTTTAAGCTGAACAGATGGATTTAGTATTTCTGAGGTGGAACTGTGTTGCTGAAAGTATTGTTGGGCTCTTGGAGCCTTAGATAGATGCTCAAGTATTCATTTAAAGCTAAATAATAGCATGGATATCTATTTAGCATCTTATATATAAAGTGCCATTACACAGCAGCTGCAGAACAACCACGACATTGGATCTAGTCAGCATGGATTTCGAAAAGGCAGGTCCTGCCTGACTAACCTGATCTCCTTTTACGATCCAGTGACTCGACTGGTCGATGACAAAAAGGCTGTGGATGTTGTGTACTTGGACCTTAGCAAAGCCTTTGACACGGTTTCCCACAATAAGCTTCAGGAGAAACTTGTAAAGCACGGGCTGGAAAGGAACATTTTATGCTGGGTCACAAACTGGTTGGAAGGGCGAGCTCAGAGGGTGGTGGTGAATGGTGCAACATCGGATTGGCGGCCAGTCACCAGTGGAGTCCCACAGGGGTCAGTGTTGGGCCCAGTACTGTTCAACATCTTTATCGATGACATGGACGAGGGAATTCAATCCATCATCAGCAAGTTTGCAGATGATACTAAGCTGGGGGCAAATGTTGAACTGCC
>WEKX01010915.1:442651-457378 GCA_013390025.1 Pitta sordida
ATGGCGGCCATGGCGGGAGCGCTGCGGGCGCTGCTGGCACCACCGCTGTCACCGCCCAGGGCGGCCCGGGCGCTCCCGGGTAAGGGAAGGGCCCCGGGAAAGGCACTTGTGGTGGCGCTGGGAGCTCGGAGGACAAGGGGTGTCGGCCGGAGGGGAGAGGATGTGTGTCGGTGGCGGCTCTCGGGCGGCAGGGGGTGACGCCCCTTGCTCCCCTTTCAGCGCCGTTTCCACAGGGAGCGGCAGGGGTGGGGATGGCGGTGAGGGTGTTAAACACTGCTCCCCTCCGAGGGACGGGGTCCCCGAGAGGCTTCCCCTTCCCTCCCAGCCCTGCGGGGGTGGCTCGGTGTCTGCTCGGGGCAGGGCAGCTGCTTTTCTCCCGTGTGTTTTGCTGGCTCCTCCTGCCCCTGCTGCCTTTCGAGGGGCTGGAAATCCGTGTGTGAATTTGCTTGGATGTGAAACGTTCCTGCGGGCAAAGCTTCAGCAGGCGCCTGAAAAACTTCGCTGGCATCCACTTTTGAGTGGGAGGGTCCTCTGCCTTGCTGCTCCAGACGATGTGTTTGTCCGGCTTGTTCATTGACTGCCTTGGCTTTCACAGTCACTGCTCTCCCTGAGGTGATGGACCTTGTCTGAGGTTGCTCAAATAAGTAAAACTTACCACTAAGGGCGCATAAAAACTTGAACACCGTGGGATTTTGTTGCTGTTTTTTCTCCCTTTTTGTGTGTTTCTAACCATAACGTGGTCAGGGCATCTCTTTATTTGAGTGTGTCTTTAGGTGCCCTGGGCTGAGCAGCCGTTCCTGCTGGCAGAGCTGCTCCTGCCTTACTCAGGTGATTGGGTGAAACCAGGTGTGCACAGACTGAGTCCGGGGCCTGTCACAGTTGCATTAACCTGCTGCTGCTGGCAGGGGCTGGATNCCACTGGACTGCAACCTCCCCTCAGGTAGTTGTAAACAGCAATGAGGTCACCTCTGAGCCTCCTCTTCTCCAGACTGAACAACCCCAGCTCCTGCAGTCGAACCCCACAGGGCTTGTTCTCCAGTCCCTTCACCATCCTTGTCGCCCTTCTCGGGATTCTCTCAAGCAGCTCAACATCCTTCTTAAACTGTGGAGCCCAGAACTGCACACAGTACTCGAGATGTGGTCTGACCAGTGCCGAGCGGTAGGAGAGATGCTTCAGTCCCTTAATGATCTTTGTTGCCCTCCACTGGACCCGCTCCAGGAGCTCCATGTCTCCCACGTCCTGAGAACCCCAAAACTGGCCACATGTGGCCTCGTTAGGGCTGAGGGGCGGGATCACCTCCCTCGACCCGCCGGCAATGCTCCTCCTACTGCACCCCAGGTTACCGCTGGCCACAAGCGCACACTGCTGGCTCAGGGAAACACGCACGCTTGGAGGTTTTTATTGGCAGAACGCTGCTCTACCCTTCCACCCTTCAGCCGCCCGGCACCGACCGCCCCTCCCGCACACGGGGCCGGTGCTGCGGCGCCTGCGCGGCCATGGCGGCCATGGCGGGAGCGCTGCGGGCGCTGCTGNAAATCCGTGTGTGAATTTGCTTGGATGTGAAACGTTCCTGCGGGCAAAGCTTCAGCAGGCGCCTGAAAAACTTCGCTGGCATCCACTTTTGAGTGGGAGGGTCCTCTGCCTTGCTGCTCCAGATGATGTGTTTGTCCGGCTTGTTCATTGACTGCCTTGGCTTTCACAGTCACTGCTCTCCCTGAGGTGATGGACCTTGTCTGAGGTTGCTCAAATAAGTAAAACTTACCACTAAGGGCGCATAAAAACTTGAACACCGTGGGATTTTGTTGCTGTTTTTTCTCCCTTTTTGTGTGTTTCTAACCATAACGTGGTCAGGGCATCTCTTTATTTGAGTGTGTCTTTAGGTGCCCTGGGCTGAGCAGCCGTTCCTGCTGGCAGAGCTGCTCCTGCCTTACTCAGGTGATTGGGTGAAACCAGGTGTGCACAGACTGAGTCCGGGGCCTGTCACAGTTGCATTAACCTGCTGCTGCTGGCAGGGGCTGGATTACAATGCTGCAGAACTCCCAGAGCTGCTCTGAGGGCTTTGGTTTTGACATACAGCACTGGCCTCAGTCACAATTTCTGATGTTCACAACAATTAAAATCATGTAGTGATTCCAATGTGAAGAGAAATCCATAGCATCGGGTCCAGTGGTACTCGTCTAGCTATCTCCTTCTGTCTGTAACTTGGTTTTATAAACACCTTGTACCCTTCAGAAATGCTTCCCTGCTCTTACTGATGCCTTTCACTGAAATCAGGAAGAGAAACTACTGGGTAGATGCTCTGTTATTTATGGTTTTGTCTGGAGGGAAGTCTGGGAGTATGACTCCAATGAGCTTTGCTTTTGGGTTGTCTGGGATGGTTGCTTTAGAAATTTGCATTATTCAGGTTAGAATTACGGGTGGCGCACTTCCAGTATCTCGTTAAGTGCAGAATAGTGTGTGGAATAGCTTAGACAGTGGTTGTGTCTTGTAGCTGCAGTTTAAACCCTGCCTAGTGTCAAACCATCTTGAGGACGCCTCTGGGGTGCTGCAGCATGGAAAGCCAGTGACTTCAGAGATGGTTAAGATGGAGAAAAGTACTCCTGATTATTTTTCTTTCAAATATAATGCTGCTTGCTCTATCTCCTCTGCTACTGTCAGGTGAAGAAGAGACTTAGTGAGACACAGACAAACCAGAAGCCATAGTGTGGCTGCATCTGCATATCTTTACAGGGGCATTTATTCTCCTTTATAATAATTGATGCATTGGTAGGATAAAGAATTGTCCCGTTGTTTGAGGAGCAATTTAATGCTTTTAATCTATAGGTCAAATGATATAATTTCTGCTAGATTCTAGGAAATGGTTGAATGCTAGCTGCATCCTGCATCCACATTTATTCATGCAAATTTAACAACAAACAACCCGCCCCAGACTCCTTGAAAGTACATGATAATGACAAAATGCAACTCAAGGCTGCATTGTGATCCTCAAGGGTACAGTGTGAACAGGGCCTATTTTTGCTGTATTTATCCAGTTATTGTGCCAATAGAAAGCCCTCCTGCATTATTTTGGTTTGCATACTTTCTGTACCCTGCTGAAGAACTAGTCTTTTAATCTTAACAGTTCAGAGTATCAAAGTCTTACAAGTCTTGACAAAGATTTCAGTTAACAAATGATCTTGCTGAGTGGGATAATAGAGTGGATTAAGTCTCCATAACACCTCTTTAGGGATTACTGACCTCGCCCGCAGCAGAGGTACAACTGAGTGCTAAAGTTAGATTAAATACTGTAGCAGCTGCTGAGATTCGGCATAGTTATTAATTAGTTAGTATTTCCTTTGTTAATCCTGTTTCCTTGAAACTAACTACAGGAGTTTTGGTGTTTATTGGTGTGGAAAACAGTTCATCCTGGTGTTTGTTTTCTAAATGTGTCTCGTTTGTTATTTGGAGCTGAACAAAACAAAAAGAAAAAACAGTTTATGCTGATAGGAAAACTCTATCCTAATGTGTTGCAGTTATCTTTGACAGAAGTTGCACAAAATTATTTTTCTTTTTTTAAATATTTGCAAACTGTTTGGGGTTGCAAAGTGCTTTTTCATTCTGGGCAAACAGAACAATCCAAGTACCAAAATAATGTAACTTTTCCAGCAAGAATACCAAACCATGCAATAGGATATCTGTGCTTCTTTTGGAAATGCTTAAGGACATCACAGCTGTGTTGCTTCTTATAGGGCGTGTTTAATGTATTGCTCTATGTTTACAGAAAATGTAGCTGTGTTTTGTTTTCTTCCTTCTGTGCTTCATATCTGAGAAAATGATTGATATTACGATCCTTCTTTCCATGTTCCTAGCAATATTCTTTAACTTAAGCAGAATAGCTGTGGAAGATACGATGAAAAAGGCTAGATATTATTTATTTCATTTGGTTTTAAACAAAGCTAATGTTGTTTTCTGCTCATTGTGTTAAAAAAGTTAGTCACAAGATTCTTTCCTAATTCTCAGCCTTGACCTTCCCCCTTGTACATCTCCATATATTGTGTGGAACCAGGGTTTTGATACAGGTTCAGTTTTGTCCTTCAGTTTTAATTTTCCTGAAAGATTTGTCACCTCATGTAACACTGCACATAGTACTCTAGTCCCCAAATTACATTTTTTGAAATTCAGTCTGGAAAAAAACCAGAAAGGAAAAGCAAATAGTTAAACTAAGCAGATAAAAAAAATCTTAGCATTTCATGTGAAATGAGTAAATACGTGTATTCAAGATGGTGTGAAACACAAGGACAGATGAAGTCTGGAAAAGCTTACCCTGTGTCTTCAGTCAACCCCTTTGCTAATTGCTGAGTGAACTCTGTATATGGTTGGCATTTAATGATTTGTGAATGCGTTGTGGTCAGCTTTCCCTTTCAGGTTCATGAATACTTGTCAGTCATTAAGGAATATGGGACATACTTTTTTCTTCTTTTAGCCAAAGTATCTTATTTTCCCGTAATATGCCCATATTTCACAGATTCACAGAATACTATGAGTTGGAAGGGACCCACAAGGATCATCTAGAAATTTCCCCAACTGTTTCTATAAAATACCAGTATTTCTGGCAGGGTTATCGTGATGGTTGTACTAAACAGCTCTTTTTTATTAGTTTGCAGGCTGAAGTCTTCAGTCAGCTTTCTTACTCGACCGGATCGCCCCAATCTTGCATATTACAAACTTAAAGGCAGGAATCCAGGGGTTATTTTCCTCCCGGGCTTAAATTCAAATATGAATGGTCAGAAAGCAACTGCCCTTGAAGACTTCTGCAAGTCTCTAGGTCATGCCTTCATCAGGTACATTGCAGAGTATTGCTCTTGAGAAGTTGAAACTCATGTCGTGGGTTGGGGGAAGGGGTTTTAACACAGATGTGTCAACTTCGGCATTTGGCTTGGAATGCTTCCTGTGCTGTAGACAGGCTGAGAAGTCTTTCTTTTGTTTCCAAACGTCTGATTGCTGTCTGTATTTTGAGATTGAGGTAAATCAGGAAAGCATATTGTGAAAGTAATTCAGAAACTCTCTAACAAATTTCTGTAGTCGAGCCAGTGCTGTGTGTTACAATCAGGCTATAGACATAGAAATGGAAAAGGGAGGACCTGGAGTTCTGGTTTTATTAAATCACCACTATCAGCATGGTCCTTACCTGCCAAGTCTGAATAAGTTACCCTTCTGTGGTTTTGGAGAACATGCCCGTGCTTGGTGATGTGGTCCTTTGATAGACTGAGTTGAATGGTGAGTGTCAGAAATCTTCATTTTTGGGTGCAGTGTTTGAAAGAGAGTTTATGCATTTTGAAAATACCTTGAAAATTGAAGTATTTCGGGGTTGTTTTTTTTTTGGTCTGTAAGGGAAATTGATGATCCTTGTGGGTCCCTTCCAACTCATAATATTCTGTGATTCTGTGATTCTGTGATTATATCAGTATGTATATATTAGTACATATGTATCATTATATATACACTATTATGTAGTATATATATAATATATACACTTATGTTGTATTTAAACCTCTTTTTATGTGATTTCTGGTGCAAGTAATAAGCAGGACCAAGTAAGAAAATATTCAGTGTGGTATCTGGTCCTCTGATTTGATTAAACAATAGTCTTTAGTTAGTGTCTGTATTGCTGTAGACAGTACTGTGATTTTCATTGTGATTATTACTTTTTCAGATTTGATTATACAGGATGTGGAAGTTCAGATGGTAAATTTGAGGAGTGTACAATTGGCAAGTGGAGAAAAGACGTTCTGGCAATACTGGATGAAGTGGCAGATGGACCTCAGGTTGTATTTTATTTTTAAATATAGAATGCTTTTTCCCCCTCAAGGTAGAATATTGATTAAAAATATGCCATGATAGCTCTGGTCAGCAGTAGCTTCTTCTGAACAACTGACACCTGCTTATTTTCAAGGTGAAACATTTGAGAGGTTTTATTCATAGAGACTCTTTTGCAAGCATAAAGTCTTGGGATCCTGGATTGGCAGGACCTCCTGGAGGTGGTTTATTAAAACCTCCTGCTCAGAGCAGGGCTGTCATCCCACAGAGTCTGATAAAGCCTCATGATGGAGTTGTCACCTGATGTGGGACAGAGAACTGTTCTCATGCAGTGCAGCCTTCTTAAGAAAGTGTGTCACTGCCACATGCTGATGCATTAATTAAAGGATTTGCAAAAAGGTTACAAGCTAAGATACTCCATATGATTAAGTATCTTTAAAAACAGTCAGCAGAACCAGTACTTTGATTTCTTCAGTTACTTTAGAAATTACTGTCAGAAATCTCCTGCCACCTGGAAATAGCTGGTATTGTGTTTAAAACCGTTTTGTATTATGAATTGCTTTTGTTTACTTCTTTCACTGCACTGAGCCTTTACCATGTGCATTTATTTTAAGAAGGAAACATAAAGTATACATGTGATACTGAATCGTTTCAACTCTCATTTTGTTTACAGTGTTTCAGGCTCAGACAGCAATAACCAGCCATGCCAAACAGAGTAATAAATACCAGATCTTGTGGTGCTTACTCAGGCAAAATTTCCACCGGAGGTGACAGCAGTTCTGCCTGGGTAAGGACAGCAGGATTATGCCCAAGGTTTAAGTAGTTAAACAAAGTGAAAACTGATGCTTTGTTAAATGAGAAAAAACTTATTAACCTTATTTCTTGTAAAACATATTCTTTTCGGTTTTTTTTTTTTCAGATTCTGGTGGGCTCCAGCATGGGTGGGTGGCTGATGCTTCATGCTGCAATAGCACGCCCAGATAAAGTAGCTGCTCTGGTTGGAGTAGCTGTAGCAGCGGATCACCTTGTAACAACATTTAAGCGGCTTCCCATTGAGGTAAGTGTTGATACAGTTATACCTCGTCCTTCGCGAGGAACAGGACAGGCCACGGGCATCGCGAAACGTCAAACTCGCAAATACGTGCAGGTCATTAATATGCACGCAGGCCACGCCCTTCGCTCCACCCCCAGCCAATCAGGAGCTCTGGGGAGCCTCTTCAACTCCTCCCCACGGGCTCTCGCAGCACACGGGAGGAAAGAGAAGCATTTCTGCACCCTGTCTGCCTCGGGGGACCCCCCGAGAATCCCTAGACTTCTGTTCAACCACGCTGTTGCTTCCACATCTGCCGCCAGCAGCGCAAACCCCGCGCCGCTGCTCCCCCCACCCCACCCCCTCCCCAGCCCTCATGTTCCTCCCTGCCCCGCATCCCTGCCCTGCATCCCGGCCCCACGTCCTGGCCCCATGTCCTGGGGGCGGGCTGCGGCAGCAGAGTGAGCATGTCCCGCTGACATGCTATGGCCAGCCCCACTTTCCTGGGGCACTTCCGTTCCCTGCCTGTAGCCAGGGAAACAATAACACAGGTGCACGCACACAAGCACTGCCCACTCGCAGGTGCTCCGCACACACGGGCGGGCGAGCGACACTCAGGGACCTGCATTAATTAAGCGTAGGCAGGTGGAGGACTCATCCCCACCTGGCGCCTCACACCACACAGGGCCCTGCTGTGTCTTCTACAGTGGCCGTCCCCATCCCACAGCCCCCAGCGAGCCACAGAAACTGCGTGCCCTCCCTGCAGGGCCGGCCCAGTTCCGCTCCAGAGGGAGAGCCAGCACCGCCCCTCAGCAAAGCAGAGTCACTGCGCATTCCCCAGCCAGGGAACCTCACAAATGCTTGAAACCGGACTGTGGGAAATTTATATCGCAAATCACCGGGGTCGCAATGGCGAGGTCGCAATGCACTGGGGACGTACTGTAGTTGGCTTTTGTGCAGTCCAAAAATCTATCAAGCATTTAAAAAATCCTATTGCTCAAACTGCACTTTTCCTGCAAATTTTTGGGTAAGTTTTCTGTGTTTGTGGGGAAAGTAAGCTGAAAATTTACACTGGTCTAGAAGTCTGCAAAATACTGTGAGGGTAGTGTGAGACTGATGTGAGCACTAATCAGTGTGTTCATATTCCTGTGGCAAATGGGATGTGAAGTCGGACCCCTGCTGTTAGCAGTCCATTAGGTTTCAGTGTTGAATATCTTATATTTGCATTGAAATTGGATCCTTGTGCTTTCAAGGATGGAGAAGTAGCTGTTAATGTGATTGAGATGACATTTGACATTGGATGAGATGAGGATGATACAGGTTGTGCGTGTAGAAAGGAAATTCTTCACATTAGTGTGTTTGTAAGGACTATAATGTTCAGGTAGTGGGAACTGCCTTTCTGAGTTTCTTCCTTGAGGATAATAATGTTCAGTCTTTAGGAAAGTAAACCGGGTGTGTTATATGGCAATAAATAACTTGTGCTTTAGGATAATTAAAATATTTTCCTCACTTCTTTGTTGTTTTTTTTTCCTAAGGCACTTTGTAGTGTCAGCATTACTACTTGGGACTAAAGTAACAACCTGGAAACACAGTATATCTCCACAGTATACCTGGAGACACAGCTGCTATGGCAAAGACTGAAAAGTCTGATCACTGGAAGATTCCATTTCCCAAGGATATTCCTTGTTTGAGGTTCAGTGAACTGATTGAAGCCAAGGAGACTTAACTGGTCATGGTGGCTATGCATCTTTGGTTGTTTTGTTGGGTTTTTTTTTCTGATAGATTCTGGCTAAGAAACTGAATTTTCGTTGGTGAATTTTAACCAGATTAGTTTGCAGAAGAGAGATGCAGAGTATTTTTTGTGATGTGATAGGGGGTTTGTCTTGTCAGATGGTGGGAGGAGACCAGGAATACACCTCTGCTAGTGAAAATGAACAAGGTGAAGTGTAACAACTGGAGTAGTTCTACTGCTTTTAGAACAGACATAAGTTAAGGCACTCTGAAGTATTCCTAATATCTGTCTTGTCTATTCCTTGCTCTCTTTTTTTATAGACACAGAAAGAAATAGAAGAAAAGGGTGAATGGAAGTTTCCAACAAAGCATAATGAGGAAGGATGTTACTCCTTGACATATGACTTTATCAAAGAAGCAGAAAATCACTGTGTGCTGAACAGTCCCATTCCCGTCACGTGTCCCATACGACTCATTCATGGCATGAAGGATGGTGATGTCCCTTGGCAGATCTCTATGCAAGTTGCTGATCGTGTTTTGAGCAAAGATGTGGACGTTATCCTGCGCAAAGTCGGCCAACATCGGATGAGCGAGAAGGAGGATACGAAACTCCTTGTGAATACTGTGGATGATTTAATTGACAAGTTGTCAACGCTAGCATAAGCTGCAGAGTAGCATTAGTGCATGAACTGTTTTCCTTGAGTAGCACAAGCCCTGTTCTTAAGCAGATGGCAGGTCTGTGACTATCACAGTAGGAACTGAGCTTTAGCTCCTCTTTCCTTACCTCTGTATCGTAAATACAGGTATTGTATTATTGCTGCATTTGCACACAGTCCAAAATGTGAAGGAGTGCTGCTGTTGTGTTCAGAACCTCTCCTTCACCACTTAAAACTTCTTTTTCCACAAATTTCCTCCAGTTTTGTACTGAAATGTCTATATTTTTTGCTACTATTGGCCTGTACAGTAAAACTTTGTTTTCATGTCTTCGACACCTTTTAGTATTGCCCTTTTCTGTAACATCATTGTATCTTATGTCTGAAACCATCTGTGCAAGGCAAAATACAACTTGAGTGTTTACTGGAGTCAATTATTAGAAATAGCAAATACCATGAAGCACAATAAACAGATTCACATAAGTGATTATTTTGTTAAGTATTGTTAAAAAGTGGAAGGTGCACCCTGATGGTGTACTTGGGGTACTACATAAGGAAGAATTTAACTTCTAAGAACACAAAGTCTCAAAATTTGAAGAGCTCTTTTACTTACACTTGTGAAGAGGGTGTATGTTGTCTTCTCCAGGCTTCCTGCTTGTAGTAGTTAATTTGTGGGCCTGCTATTAAGGGAACAATATATAATCTTGGTGTAAACTGAAACTGGATCAATACAGTGACTTACAGTGACTTGTTTGAAGTGGTGAGCACAGTGCCATAGGGCACTCCTGCCTCTTTGCCATGACTTCAGAGCTGTGGATTATTTGGAACAGTGTCTTCTGAGTTAGGAATTTGAGCTGCATGAGTGCAACCCTGAAAAGCTGTAAATGCAGCTGGATAGCTGGATAATTCTGGTAGTGTAAATCCATGGAATTTAATAGTGAATGGATTTAATTGCAGATATGACTCTTACCTGGTCTTTGTCCAAAAATAGAATGCCATTCATACACTTGAGAGAGAGGAACTTAGGTGAGAGGCTGGAATTAGTTCAGGCTGTCCCTAATATGAAACATCAGTCAAAATTAAATAGTTGTTTATGATTTTATTACTTTAGGTAGTAAGTGATGTCACTGTTGTTACCTTAAAAGACTAAATCTCCTGGTGATATGGTATTTCTAGAGAGTTTGTCTTTTTCAGTTTTAGTTGTGTCAATGGAAGTGTACTGTCTAAGGCTTTGCTGAGGTTTGGTAAGTTTTAATTAAAAACCACAAAAAGCTAAAAAAGCCCCACTAAAATAAAATCCACAGCGACAATGAAAAAAAAAAATCCCTAAATTTCAAATGAGTTTCTGTGAAGTACAGTTTCACATATTTAGGCTTCAATACTGCAAAACCCAAGAAGCTGTGATATAAAATGTTGGAATTTTGGTGGAATAGTAAAAAAATGGCTCTTGTTTATATGCAGACTTTCTAATTCAAATGTACCAAATCCCAAACTCAATCATAGACTCATAGAATGGTTTGGGCTGAAAGGGACCTTAAAGATCATCTGGTTCCACCCATCCTGCCATGGTTCCTCTGGGGAAGGTTGCTCAGAGCCCCATCCAGTCTGGCCTTGAACACTACCAGGGATGGGGCATCCACAACCTCTCTTTGCAACCTGAGACAGACCTTATGCAGACAGACCTTTTTCCTCTTTGTTCCAGTAGTTCCATTGGTAATTATCTTTGCAAGCAAAAGCATTTTCCTTTTGTTCATGCTGGAAATCACCAGAGTTTTGATTGTTGTCCACTTGTCATGTTCAGATGCCTGAAAGAAGAGTGATAACCAGGAAGATCCATGATCTTCCTCTTAGCTAGCTCTTGGCATGTCAGGATATTTTGACACCGTAATATTCACATATTATGGTGTCATTCCAAGTTGTTACTGTTTTGTCCCAGATGTAATGCCTGTGGCATTGCTTTTGTCTTATAAGTAAATGGATCAGTATTAGTTATGTTTAAAAACAAGTGTTTCTTTCCTCTGTAGAAGTGCTGTATTAAAGTAGGGTATTGCACATTTGGGAAATGCTGCATTGTACAGATTTTTAAATTCTTGATAATGTAATCTTGAGTTCATTTGGGTTTTTTAATTAACAGACTTCTGATTTTTTTTTCCAAATACAAAGTATATTGTATGAATATATAATGTTCATTGAAACAGACATTCCTCAGCGATAAGCTTGATTTTCTTGAAAGAATCAGTGTCTTAGGCTTTCACATTTACCAGTTCTGTCTTCCACTGCCTGAGGATTGGCTTTGTTCAAATGCCTTAATCTGTGCTTAATTATTTTCAGTAGTGCATTTAGCTTAATCTGGTAGTGTTCTCATTGTCTTTCACTTTTGACAAGTCTGAAGAATTACTTCTGGGCTCATCTGTGATTAAGTGGAGTGTGGACATATTGGGGCTGAATCTGCTGTCACAGTACAGGGAAATTCAAGACACTCATCTGCTCGTGTTGTTGGCTTTGATCAAACAATGCTAGTCGAATAAGCACCTTGAGTGTATTTGTTTCCTGTGTAAAACTTAAACTACATAACATTAGCTTTAGCTGAGGAGTTAAGAGTCATTCAGCTGTTGTAGCTAGGCAGGGAGCTTGATTAGCATACCACAGAAGCAGGTAATAGTTTTCATTTAATAGAACCACAAACTGGCCTCTTCTACCCCTCCCTCGTCCATATCAACATTTTCTTTTCAAATCTTGCAAAATCAAACTGCTTGAGATTTACCTTGTGGAACAAACTCTTCTACCTTCAAAAAGGGAAGATGATGAAACATGCTTTGCTGTGTTTGGGATTGAACTCTGCAGCAAAGTAGTATGTCTCAAAAATGTTTCTAAATCTTATTCAACCTGTTTCATAAAGAGCAGGTGCTCTTATTCTGCTTATGTTGAGCTGTACTTATGCAGCTCTACATAAATGTATTTTTGGCTTGTTAAATATTCTACTTGTTTTGTCTCTTCTGTTGTTTGGCTTTGTATAACTGGTTTGGTTTTATTTTTTTGCTGAATTGGTATTGTTTCATGTAGTTTCATGAAATATTTTCTCTTGCATCAACACTAAGTGCAAACAAAGCAGTGTTCACAACAAAACACTAGCTGGATAGGACTCAGGAGAACTAACTGCTGCTGTTTCCTTTTTTATGTTAATTTTGACTACATGCTATCTTGGCCGTGCTGTTATTCAATGGGGCTAAAAGATTTATGGTACCATACTTTTCATATCAAATTAAAACGTGCTTAGAGAGAAACTTTCGACCAGTGATCTGTCTGCAGCTGCCCAAGTGTTTTCAGTGCTCTAGTCATGCTGCCATTTTCTGAATCGGTGCCTTGGTCATTAGGTTTGGACTTGTCATTTCTCCTTGGCCCCTATCCCCTACTCTGGGAAAAGAAAGAAATGGGAGGGCAAATCTTGTCATGGGGAATAAGGAGATTTGAACTTCCTTGTTTGTGAAGTTACTCAGTTGTGCTCTTATAAAGAAGCCTACCTTAACCTTTTTCAATTTTTTTTTTAATGCCTGAAAAGTTGCATTAAAGCTAAAGGCTTCCCTTGAAATAGAAGATGGTTATGTGTTTTGTTTCACCTGTCTTTAAGACTAGCAGTCTCTGCTTTGAGCTGATGAACAAATTCATGAAGATGAGCGTGAATGTAAAACTTCACTAAGGCTTGGTGAAAATTCATCAGCTGTGTAAGGAATGCACACACAAATACCAACAATCAGTGTGCACTCTCACCTTTCTGCTCTTGTCCTCCAGCCCAGCAGGGACAGAAGAGTCAGAGGGAACTCAGCCATGATGGTAAGTAGCAGACAGCTTGCTAAGGATGAGGCTTTAATGCCACTGTCCACAGCAAGTGTTTTCTAGGGGAACAGATTATTGTTGGGAAAGAGAGGCAGAGATGAAGGACAGAAATACACTGGTCACAGATGTACTGCTTGTTAGTTTCTGTAGCTCAGTTTTATTTTGTGATTGTAGAATCTCATCTCTCTTCAATATGTACTTGCCTGGAACAGAGGAATGTTAGTTACAGCCCTGGATGTGTAATGCATAAATCTGAATTACAGGACTTACTGCAATCTGGTTGCAGGCTTGACCTTGTATTTCTCTTTCAACTCCTGCATATCTATGTTACGTGGTTGAATGCTTCTTTTCCATTAGAGAGAAATGGGCATCTTCCATACGATGCAGGGTGAGGAATAGACATGTTCTCCGCCTGCTGCAGTCTCTTGATTTGGGTTTGGCAAGGAGCTTCCTGGCAGCTCTGCATTTATATTTGGAAGGAAAAGCAAATGACAGCTCGTAAAACTTCCAGTCCATTTGGTAGTGAAATTAAAAAACATATTTAAAATGTTTCCAGGCTAGCACATGAGAGGTTGTGTTCTTTTTGGGCCCTCTGACCTGCGGCATGTTGTCCACTTGCCTCCCACGTGGCAACATGAGAAGGTCAATGCTGCCTGTTGGGGTGGAAGCAGGTGCTCCTATCTGTGGCAAAGGTATCCTCAACAGCAGCGTGCTTAACGCTGGGAAAAGCAGTCCCTGAAGGGTGCCTAGCATCGGGTCTGGTCTTTAAAGAGTCCTCGCTTTTGAGTTGTAATTGAATATGGTTGTTGGCAGAAGGTGTGCCAGAGTGCTCTAGTCTGTAAGACAGGAACTCTTGAAACAGTTCCTTACAGCAAAGCTAAATGCCTGATCATAAGAAGCAGCATTTAGTTAGTTAGGGGATTTGCTCTTGTTTGTTGGTAAATCTTGCCATCTGTTTTGACCTGTGTTTCTGAGAAATAAAGATGATAACTTCCTTTCTATTCCACTGGTAAATGTGTATTTCAATGCGTCACTTTTAAACAACTGTAGTGCTCAGGGGGTACTATTTTTCTTGGGGACAGATAAGCAACTGATAGGATGAAACGTGGTGATTTTCTTTCAAAGGAGTCTGTCAATCCAGCGCAAAACTTAAGAGATTCTGAGAATTAAAAGGTATGATTTACCTTCAAGGTCATCTTGATATTGGGAATGCTGTTAGTTGCATCTGCAGGAGTTGGTTTCCAGTGCTAAGTGGTAACTCTTGCTTCTGGCAAGCTGCCTGGAAGGTGGTCAATGACTTACAAATTCCAGAAACACATCTGATTGTGGCAGTCTTGGGAGCTGCCTAGTTCTGCAGGCTAGAGTATTGGTGCATTCTGTTCTGTCAGAGAAACGGCAAGGTCCTTCCTTCCCAAATTATTTTTAATCGCCAATTTGAGATTTTCAAATTATGTACTTGCTTGGGGATTAACTGAACTAACAAAGAAACCTCTTTGCTGGTGAAAGGGAAGATACTTGCTTAAGTTAGCGCTTTTTTGTTTTCAAGGCTCTCTAGGTTGTAGATTTCAAAGTAAATGGGGAAGTTTAGGATTTTTAAAATTAATGTCAGTTCCCTGTAAAAGGCCCTGTACTTGCACTGGGCTTGTATTGGACCTGAGCATCCTGTGCAGCTCTGGAGAGCA
>WEKX01010915.1:458007-489289 GCA_013390025.1 Pitta sordida
ACACAAGACCATCTGTTCCATGACTTTGCATGGGACTGAGGTCAGGCTGACTGGTCTGTAGTTGTTAGGATCATCTTTCCTACCCTTCTTGTGGATGGGTGTCACATTGGCCAATTTCCAGTCTTGTGGCACAACACCAGTAAGCCAGGACTGTTGGTAAATTATGGAAAGTGGCTTGGCGAGTTCATCTGCTAGTTCTTTCATGACCCTCGGGTGGATGCCATCTGGTCCCATAGACTTGTGAGGGGCCAAGCCACTCAGCAAGTCTCTGACTACCTCCTCTTGGATTACAAGGGGGTTATCCTGCACCCCAGCCCCCTCCATGCCACCGCTGGTCCAGTTGTCCTGCGGACAGTTTGTTTTGCTATTGAAAACAGAGGCAAAGTGTGCATTAAGTATTTCTGCTTTTTTCAAATTATGGACTTGCTTGGGGATTAACTGAACTAACAAAGAAACCTCTTTGCTGGTGAAAGGGAAGATACTTGCTTAAGTTAGCACTTTTTTGTTTTCAAGGCTCTCTAGGTTGTAGATTTCAAAGTAAATGGGGAAGTTTAGGATTTTTAAAATTAATGTCAGTTCCCTGTAAAAGGCCCTGTACTTGCACTGGGCTTGTATTGGACCTGAGCATCCTGTGCAGCTCTGGAGAGCACGAAATCACATACAGATGTTCATGCAGAGAGGATCTGCGAGCAGCTCTTCAGAAGCTTTCTTATCGAGGGAAGTGCTGTAAACTTAAAGCTTCGGAAAACTTATTGGTTTGTTGCCCTTTTTTTTAACTTAGTTCTGAAAGATCCATTATTGTACAGTGGTATACTGAGAAATGGAACCTGGACTTATCCAAGTTATTCTAATTGCTGGATAGCTTTGTCTGGTGAGGATTGGCCCAGCATAACTTGAAAGATGGTGCTTTGGGATGGCTGAAATACCAGTTCACTCTAAGGAGTGAATCCCCAAACAGTGGATCTAACCAAGGTCAAGGGTTGCTCTGTGGCAGGATAGGTTTTACTTTTCCCTCTGTGTTCAGTTTGGAAGACATTGAAAGCTATTGCGTTAGGCTGGATCCAAACGTGGGTAGTAGGCTAGTTAATGTCAGTTTTGTTGTTGTTGGCAGGATTTGTTTTTAGGGTAATATTGTGATTATCTGAAAGCATAAGATGAGCCATAGTGCTCACAGGCATGAAATGCTACTTCAATTATTCAAGTTTCTATTCTATTTTTAGTAATAAATTCCAGTCTTGTGTTGCCAAGAAAAACAAGAGGAAAAAATCATCAGAAGCAACAGATGTAAAGACTCCAATTTTCTGTCCTCCAGTTACCAGAATCACTGTTTGAATTTGCTTTGCTCTTCCACCACTTTTTCTGGAGAGCGATTGTCAGAACTAGGTATGATACTGCTGTTGCAGCACCTCCCATGTTTTATTCAGCCAACCTCTTCAGTCACTATCTTACCCAGCATCTGTGCCCACCTGCTTATCTTCATCACCTTCTGCATTTTTTTAACATCAGTTTTGTCGTAGGACAGAGTGCTGCATCCTGAGGAGCACTTTTCTGATGATGGCTGAACTTTGTCTGCAGTGAGACATTTTTTTCCCTGCTTTCAGGTAGACTCCTTTTAAGGAGGTTTCTTTATCTGCTTTGTTTTACTCATGACTCACATGAGCTGGGATCTTCTTAAGAGCCTGGTTGTTTTTGTGACTTCTAATAACAAATGGTTATCCAAGGAACATATTATTGTGCAAACTGAATAAAATATACACCATCATTAATGATTTTTCAGTTACAGTCATAGACCTACCAGTTAGCCAACTTTAACCTATCTAATGTATCATGTTGTTACAGAATCAGTTTAGTTTCCTAATTAGTGTGTCATACGGTAGCCAACTCTAATGTATTACAGAGCTTTTAGTAAATTGCATGAACACTATCACTTAAAAAAAAATAAAATAATTCCATTGTTTTTCTCAGGACTGATGGCACAGAAGCAAGCTTATGATTTGTTTAATGGTACTGTGGAAATACTGGTGAGGGACTGGCATTTTTCCAATCCTCTTCAGCTTTCCAGATTTTCAAAACCTTGTTAAAAATTGATGCTGACAGACAACCTTGCTTTTCAACCTTCACAATATTGAAAGGTCCCTCGAGAACTGGTTGCGTGGCGAGCATCTGCGATGGGAGAGACCTCTGCTCTGCAGTTTAGGAAAGCTCGGTTACTCATCCCTACCCCCAGGTTAGGAAACAGAGTCAGAGGTTAATGTAAAGGTGGGTGACTTTCATGAAATCTTATTGCCAGTGAGCACTGAACACCCTGGTGTGACCAGAAACAGCCAAGCCACCTAGGCAGTTTCCCTTCTAAACAGAAGAACACAAAAAGATCTGAAAGTTCAAAATAAAGCTTATTCGTGGTGGGACTGGCCAAAGAGTGTGAAGTCCAGCCCCTAACAGTTGCTGGAAGGGAAAGAACGTTGAATTCATGTTCCGCCTCATACTGTTGCAGCTGCAGCTTGATCCTTCTCTGATCTCCAGGCTGGGTTTGCAGCCTCGGTTCCTGTGTATTCACTGCGCCTTCAACAGCGTGTTCACTGAGGTGGAAAGTGCTTAAGTGGTGGCTCTGTCACGTAGCATGCTCTGAGTTATGTAATCAAGTATTTCATTGGGGTTTAAAGCTACTAGTGCAGAGAAGAGAAAGCATTAAATGAAATGCCTGCGGAGGACAACAATGAATTAGGTCATCTATTAAATTTTTCATCTCTTGAGTCTGCTCAAGCCCAGCAGCATCTGAAGAAGTATAAATCTGAGAATTTAAGGTCTTAAAATGAGAAAGTAATGGATGAAGAGACAATTATGAAACAGGTATACAAGGAACTGTATTCCTTCCCACCCCTTCCCTTTTTTTTTTAAGCTTTCCCAATGCAGTGGGAGGACTTTTGTTGGCAAAACTGACTGCAAATCCACTCAGGTTTGTCCACTCCTTGCTTATCAGATTGAACATGAATCATTTGCCAAAAAGGAGCTATTTTGTACCATGGTGGATAATACAACATGAATGAAAGACATTTGAAAAGGTCTTGTGTAACTCAGAAAGAAACAAAATTATTTTATTTATTATAGGAATAAATCTGTATAATCCAGACCAGTCTGTATAAGTCTTAACTCTCCTTCTCTCCCCTTCCACTGCACTTCCTTCTCCCATTTTACCACTGCAGTGCTATAATAAAAATTTAAGCTGCTGTACATGGGCATAGTTCCTTTGCTATCACTGGAGGCTAGCTGACTCATACCAGCAGAAAGTAAAATCCTTATGCTCTGTTGCAGCTTTGCTAGTTTTCAGTGATTTTTTTCCCTTGTTTTTAGTGGTTCAAGTTGTTTTCTCATGATACTATTGCACTGTTTTCGAAACTTTTTATCAGCACTTGAACAAGGAAGAGGCAGAATTATTTTTCAAGCTCTGAGCCTGTCATCATCGAGATGCAGAACAGGGAGGGAAAGGGTTTGCTTCTGCTTGTGATTAAAAATAAACGGTATGTGTGGTGATTGCTATTACCTTCGTTTAACAGAGCTCCTCTGTATTTCTAACTCTCTGGTTTGGTGCAGTTTGGGTTGATGCAGACTAGGAGGAGTAAATCTGAGCCTGTGGGGTGAGCAGCGTGAGGCTGAAGAAAGATGCATGAAAACAGAGCGCAGATGGGCAGATAAACAGGATCCCCGGGCTGTGGCTGAGTAGGCAGGCCTCTTTAATGGCTCTTAGCAACGCCCCTGCTCTGACCCTCCTCATATGTGAGGAAAATCAAATCAATACACTGTTCTTCAAACCACGATGCTGCAGCAGCAGCAGGGCATTGTGGCAGCCTTCGTCTCTTAAATTCATCGGCTCTTTTCAGTTTGCTGATCTCTGGATATCCATCCTTGGATCTCTACTGAGGAAGACTCTGACTGCATCTTTAATTGGATTGCTTGGGCTCCCATGTACAACCTTCTTATTAACAAGTATTAGGTAGGCAATTTTAAAATGCTTTTGGATTTGCAGGCAGCTTTAACACTGATCTCAGAACCCTGTTGTATTCTCTGTAAACATAGCAGAAGCCTCTCTTTAAAACCTGTGTTTTAAATCTTGCTTTTCTTCTGTTTTTATGGTTGGGTAGGGGGACTGCTGTTTCTTCCTTCTTCTTCTTTTTTTTTTTTTTTTTTAATATTGTAGCTGATTTGTGCTTTTGGAAAAGGATATTCCCTGGCTGATCCCTCCCCTGTTCTGTGGAACAGCTATAACTGGTGCCATACAGTTACTTTCAGTGTTGATGAACATCTGTTCAACTGTCTAACATTTAGGGTAGGCTGCTCACTCTTTTATTCTTTACCTCAAAGCTGTAGATCAGGACTCTTCCCACTAAGTAAGTTCTGCCTTGTTTCCAGAGATGGCAAACAGAGGACCGAGCTACGGCTTAAGCCGAGAAGTTCAGGAAAAGATTGAACAGAAATATGACCCGGAATTAGAGTCTAGGCTGGTGAACTGGATTATTGTACAGTGTGGAGAACAGATAGAGCACCCTCCTCCTGGAAGGCAACATTTTCAGACCTGGTTGATGGATGGAACGGTAAGTGTTTTGTCCAGTTATACATTTCCATGTGTTTATATGCACAGTGTCCTTTTCTGTCTTCGTCCAGCTAAATTGGTCACTGCAGAAATATATATCTTAGGATCCGATTGATATCATTTCAACCAAAAGTCTTAATCTCAAATTTATTCTAGTAGTGCACTGGAATCAGTACAATATTTATGATTCTTATGAGTCATGCATGTTATATATGAGAATGACTCATTACTTCAACATCTTTTCTCATACAGTTAAATGAGACCAATTTAAAATCAGATGTATATTTTTATCTTTAAGAAATAATCGGTGTTGACAAGGCAAGGTGAAGAGTCATAGCAAACTTGTAGGACTGAATTGTGTCTTAACTGTCTTCTTCGGAATAATTCTATAGCTAGAACATTGCTTCCGTTGGTTTATTGAACAACAGGCAGATGCTGCTGTTTGCAGTGGCTGTAAGACTATGCTAACCGTTGAATCTCTGCCAGAGTGACTTTAACAATATTTCAATTGACATTGCTTATTTTTTGGCTCAAGCATAAGGTTTCTTCTCTGTCAGTTGTTATATAACCTCTACCAGTGATTGCTTTGTTGCTTCTAGCAGATTAAGGTTTATATGGTCAGGCTATTTCCTCAGTTAATGAAATCTTTAATGCTTTTCTAATATACTGTGATTACTATCAATTCACTTCTTTGTATTTAACTGAAGAAATTTTGTCCCTGACAGAAATTTGCCATGTCAAAAGCATTTTGCAGCATCATTTCATGTGCAGAAATTGCCTTCTAGTTTAGTGACTGTTTTCTAATTTTGTTTCTGTCTTTATCTCTCAGCTGTTATGCAAGTTAATAAACAGTTTACATCCAAAGGGAAATGAGCCTATTGCAAAGATCTCTGAATCAAAAATGGCTTTCAAGCAGATGGAACAAATATCTCAGTTCTTAAAAGCTGCTGAAATCTACGGAGTAAGAACAACAGATATTTTCCAGACAGTGGATTTGTGGGAAGGTAAAAATAATAAACTGGAAGTCAGCTTGCAGTCTTCATTTTACTTTGCTTTGATGTGCGTTTTGTCTAAAGCATATTCTCTAATGTAATTATTTTTGTTTCTGTTTGCCTTACCTCATTACCATGTTCTTCCAGTGTTGCATTATCTCCTCTGAGGGATTTATGTTACCCTGAGGGCATAACGGAACCTTTCCAAGCTCATGTGTTATCCAAAACCCATCATTCTCATAGAAATCCACAGGCCTAATGAAACAACTGTTCTCTATGCTAATGCTAATTATTTTGAAGTAAATAGCTTCTAATAACAAACAGAAACCTACGATTTTCTGATGACAAGATTTTATTGCAGTTTTCAAATTGCTTATAAGCAAAGCCTTAGTTTGAGCTAGAAATTGCATTCCCAGGAGCATGTATGCCCCTGTGAGGCTTATGAGGGCTCATTTATGACTAGTGAGAAGCAAAACTCACTGCTTAATATGTACCATGTTAGCTGAGCTTCTCTCTCTGAGGAGGGAGCCTTTTAAGAGAGGTCACTATGGCAACAGGAAGAAAATTCAGGGTGCTCCTGTGATTTTGCAGTAAGCCAGGTGAAGGCTGTCTCTACCCCATGCTTGAAATGGAAATTTCTTGTTCTAGTTGCTGAAGAGCTGAGTCATTTGTGAATTCATGTGACTGGTTTTGCCCACTCTGGTGGTGATGCATCTCTTCCTGCTGCTCTAACCAAATACACTCTATATCCTGCATCTCTTTGGACAAGGTGATGCAATGCTTTGGATGAGGGCTCAGAGGCAGGACAGCTGCGGGGTAGTGAAAGGCACGCGTGAAAGGGTCCAAAATCTGCTATGTGAATGAAACACTGGCAAGAGGAAAACAATCCACTGAGAAAACCCGCCAGCATAGTTTGTGTAGAAGGACACATTGAGAGAAAAAAGTGGGGTCTGTTTTCACAGGCAGTTGGATATGTGGAAGAGATCACTCCTCTAAAGGACAGCTGGAGAAAGGAAAGGCTAGGGAGCTCTTTGTCAGTGGGTTAGAGGGAAAGGGCACTCTGACAGCTGGAGTTACTGGGATCTGTAATGGTCTCAGAGTGCCAGATTTGCTTGACAAATACATTTGAGCCCAAGGGCAGGATTATTTCTTTCTATTCACTCCTTCGTGTTTCTTCCAGTCTACCTTTAAATGTCATAACTGGAGCGATTTTTACCTCCCTGAAGTAGCACCTTCCCATCCCTAAGCCTAGCAGGGATGGGAAACTCCATCTATCTTGTTCTTTGCAGTTTTTTGCAATTCATAAGAGCTTCACACCACGAAAATGAAAGTATAGGTCTTTGATCCTTACTAGGAAATGGACATAGTTTGAAGACAAAAAGCGGTGACTGTCGGCTAATTTCTCTTCCTTTCACTCATAACCATTTCTCAACAGATATAAGGAAAACAGGTAGTAACTTCCAGAGGAAAGGAAGTCAAAACACAACTTACAGCCTACGAGGGAGACATACAAGACCTTTCTTCACTGTTATTTTAAGACTTCCCAAAGTTAATCTGTGCTTCCTCACTTTCCCACTCCTTTTTCATCCTTCCTGCTGCTCATTTCAGTGCTGAGGTGAAACATTCTGTCTCTCCAGCAGTGAGTCACTGCAAGCTTTTTGTGTCTAACTATAACTCCGACCTCTGGCATCTGTGCTGCTTCAGGGCTGAATCCTCTGAACCTGGATCCATTAGCTGGACCGAAAGGACAGTCTCCTTTTCACTACATATTTCATAATTGCAGCGCTCCTACACTTCACACTGCAACCTCTTTTGAAACAGAGATGTCAATGTTTATAGGGAAATTAAAATGTGTGAATGAAAACCAGCTTTTCCCTGCCACTAATTGTTTTACAGGATCGTTTGCTTTGAAAGTCTTAGCAATGACTAATGAAAATGTTTGAGAATGCGATCTGCTGTTGGCTGTTTCAAACTCACTTGGTCCATCTGGTGCATTTTTCTTCATCTCTGAGTCTTCTTGGTCCAGGGGAAGTGTCACCTCTCTTTTGTACACAAATGTACAGTGCCAAGCAGCTTTCCCTAATGCCTGCCCGAGGTACTATGTTTACTGCCTTTTACAGATACCTTCTTGGTACATTTCCAGGCAGGCAAGAGGCAGCTGCACCTCTTTACAAAAAAGCTTTTCAGGAATACTATGCAGACCAGTTCTCCATCTTTTTTTTTTGAACCTTCCCGTTTCTGGACCAGGAGAAGACGGCCTCCCAGGCTGGTTTCCCCCAAAGAGAAGGGCTTAGCATAAGAAGTGAGCAGAGGCTCCTTCCTCCTTGCACAAGCAGTGCCAAGTTCCTCTATGAGGCTGTGCTGTTCAAAGCACACTGCAGAGGACACTGAAGATGCAGGAAAGCCCTCAGTGTGGGTCCCTGCAGCATGATTCGGGGAGGCTGAAGCTGTGGACCACGTGGGCAGCCCACATGGCTGTCAATAAACAAGTGCTGGAGCTGAAGGGAGGCACTGACTAGGATTTGCTGCAATGCCAGAGTCGAGTCTGGCTTCAGAGGATGTCTCATCCTTTCTGTCAGGTGGCTTGAATGTTAGGTGACTTTCTCACTGGGAATTTAAAATTCTTCGAAGTGTTTTTGGTTTTTTGGGTTTTTTTTTACGCTGACCATTGAGCCCCTTGCATCTTTTGCTGGAAGAGGGCAAGTGGCACAAGACCACTTGGATTTTGGGTCTTTCCTCGCCCACGGCAGCCCTCACATGCAGCAAGGAGTCTCTGCAGAGAAGAGCCATGGCCGTGCCTTTGTTTTGTCACGTGTTGTTCAGCTCCCACTCACTCTGTTTTCCCCTGCAGCATCTCCCACTCATCACTGACAAATAAAGCAGAGCTGAGTGCGGAGCGGGGGGGTGCTGCCAGATGGCTCTGTGAGGCCGATCATCGTGTTTCACTGCCTGTCTTTTGTTTCTTTTAGTTTTTTCTTCGCTTGCCGTCATTATTCAGCTGATTCACTTTTATATCCTTCTCCACATCCCTTTTCAATCCCAGTCAGTCACCGCACTCCTTGTAACACGGGAGGCATCCCAAGGACATTGTACGTGGCATCTGTTACAGCATATGGTGCATCTGCTGCTCCGGGGAGCTCTGAGCGTTGCTGCCTTGTGCTCTCCCGTGTGCGCCTGTGGGATGTCGGCTCTTCGGCTCATCCCCTCAACCCCGTCTGATGTGGTTTGCCTTAAAAAATACAGTAAAATAAGGATTCTGGGTGGCTGACAATTTGTTTTCTGAGCAAATGGTCCCCTGCAGATAGGGTTCCTGTAAGTTTTAGTGGTCTGTATGACAACCACAGTTGGAAGCTGATAGATGTTTTCAGCCTTAGGGTGTTTCCCTCACCTCAGACAGAATGTTACACTTTTAGGTTTGTATGAACCAAAGCCCTGGACTACATTTGGCTGTAATTAGGGTGATGCACATCACAAACACAGAGTGTGCAATGCTCGCTTCACCCTGCACTCCAGCTGGTCTGCAGTGATATTTATTCATATTGGTCCACTGGAGGTATTTCCGAGCTCTGTTATCATTGTATCACTGGTATCTTATACTTTTATGAATCGCTTGTTTTCACATGTGAGAAACCAGAATCAGATCTGTTAACTAGATACATTACTTTAGGAAAGAGAGAGAACTGGAATGGAAAGAAGGGGAAGTCACGGAAACACTTATGGAAGGATTTCAGAAGAAGGGAGAAACAAAAGGCAGATTTTTAAGAACTTACCACCTCACACAACTGGAAATACCTACTGCAACTGATTTTTGCCATGAAGTTTTCAAAAAATTAACATGTCTCCTCTGTGTAATGAGTTTCCTAACTTTTTTTTTTGCTAAAGAGGAGACAAGCCCTGACTTTTTGAACTGAGGAATGAAGTAAGGTAGCATAGGGGGAAAGTGGAGGAATAGTGGACTGCATGGCAGAAACTGAAGGTATGAAACTGCATAGCATTGAAGCCAGTTGGATGGATTAGGGAGGTTATTTGATGGATAAATTGGGAGGGACTGATAGAAGTTTCCTGCACAGGAGCTCACCAGGACTGCTGTGAGCTCTGTTAGCACAGGAATCAACCTTACTTTGAACAAACTGAGACGCAGCACTGTTATTTAACACACTGCTCTCCTTCAGCCATGTTTTACTGAGTATATTACTATTATTTGTACATCAAAGTAATCTCTTCTTAGGAGAAAATTTTGCAAAAGGATTATATAGACTTCAAATGTTATGGGGGAAGGCATTAAAATAACCAAAAGCCTGGAAATGTCTTGATAAGTAAGATTTGCTTTAATGCTATCTCTTTGTTGACTTTTAATAAGCTCTTGCATGCCAGCACCTCCATTTCAGCAATAGTAAAATAGCATTTATAATGCTATTAATGCACTTCTTCAGGGCAGCTGAGGGAGTTAATACATTGGATAAAACTATTATTTGTGTGCCAAGCTATTTGTTGTGCAGGGATGGTCTATATTAACTTCACTGTCTGGCTTTCTAGGGAAGGACATGGCAGCAGTGCAGAGAACCTTAATGGCTCTAGGCAGTTTGGCAGTCACCAAGGATGACGGCTGCTACAAAGGAGATCCATCCTGGTTTCACAGGTAAAGTCCAGAGCTTCCCAGACCTGTCTTCCCTGAGAAGCTGGTCATATTGTCTGCCTTTAGAATGAAAGGAAATAGAGTGGGAAAGGAAGGGAAGAATCTTTCTAAATTTTCCTTGTTAATGGAAACATTTTTCTCTTTGGGAGCAAGAGAAGGGAAGGAAATGTCCAGGCAGCAACAGTTTCTACCATTTTCTGTCTCCCAGCTTTCTAGGTGTGTGTCCTACTGTACCTTGTTGGCCTAAAGTTGCACCAGGGCTACTTGGGGAGGAGCCCCGTGGGAGCTGTGGACTACAGCCTTTTCTTCTATACCCCATCATGTCACCTTACATGTCCCTTCTGCCCCGGAACTGGGCAGTACCAGCACTACTGGTACCAGTATCAAGGAGCACACTGGCTGTGGCTCCAGCTCCATTTTCCTTCTGGAGATGCCCCTTTTGATCAAGGCTGTTGCAGGCTGTGTTGGTGTGGATGTGTGTGTGTGGACACTACTGTATGGCTGGCTTTGGTAGTCCAAACAGGGAGGAGTGGAGCATCCTGCTCCAGGCATGGTTGCAGCGTAGCCATCTTACTGGATGAGGAGCCTGCATAGATCACTGAAGAAGATGCATAATTTTCTTCTTCACAGACGCTATCTCTGATTCGTGCTCCCTCAAAGGAAAACAACAATACTTAGTAAATTCAGTCATCAGATATGACGACATTCATTTATTCAGCAGCTTCAGCTACTCCTCGATATCCATTTATGAATAAAAGGGAATGAGAATGGCAGCAGCCATGCAGATATGTGTGTCCTAAGAGTAGCTGGCAGGAAAAGTGTACTTTTGCCTCACATCAGATAGCAGACAGTGAGCCCTTTCCTGAGCAAAGAGAAGGCATGAAGCCTTTTCTCCTTCTTCATCAAACGAAAAATTACACAATTTCTTAGTTTTCTTTTTTTCTTGGGGAATACCACTTATCTGTGAAGAACTCTCTGTCTTGGCAAAGCTGTATATTTGTTCTAAACCTCTTTTTGTTTTGGCTAGGGAGACTGAGAAGCTGGGACAGGAAGAAATAAAAATCCTCCCGTAGTTAGCCCTCCTGCCCCACAGGCATATTATTGGCATGAGATTCTTCCATCCAAGAGTATTTGTTACACGGAAGTGTCTGAAGCATGTTAGCAAAAAGAGTGCTGACTGCTTGTCTTTTCTTCCCTTGAGTTTTCTGATGTCTACAAGAGGCTCTGGAAAAATAAAGCAAACTTCACTTTGTTTCTCTTAAACCTTGAGCTAGTTAAACTCAGTCTAAGGCAGACTTGAATTTTAGGCAAGTAAATGCAAACTCCTATGCACTGTTTATATGAAATCAGGTTATATTAACTTAATACACTGCACAAATAGATTTATATTTATGGAATATAATTGGGTTTAAAATTGATTTCAAATCCAGTTACATGCTTTAATATAAACCAGACATGAAATCACTATGACCCAGACAGGCTTATTTGTTTTATGTAACTAAAACAAAGTCCTTCATGGAAAAAATAATTTTCATCTGGACTCTTAATTGTGGGCAGGAACAGTTTTCATTGGCATAGATGAAGATGTGATCACCTCCCTTCTCTTCTAGCTGGCTGACCAGCCTGTACTGCGTGGATAGCCAATCCATATCCATTGCAGCCTCTGGAATACCATTTTATAGTCACTGCCAAGAAAGCTGTGTTACAGCATGTTGCAGGTCAGGAGTGTTTTCTGAGTAGCTTACCCATCCCTTCAGGCAGACCAGGCCCCCTCATTGCTGCGCAGTGTTACTCATAATTCAGGGCTTTCAGGATGACTCTTAATCGCCTTAAATTGAGAGACCAATATTAAATGGCATAAGAGTATCTGTGCAGGGATCTACAGTGATTAGGGTAACACCACACTTGAGCTAAGCCGTTTAACTTTCCATTGCCAGTGTCTCATATGCAGACCCACCAGCCCTGACTCCCCGTTCCACGCATTCACCAGCAGGGTTCATGGTTCCATGGCTGTTTGTTATCTTGTGATTTGGCAACCACAAGCACTAGTGTAAAGTTGGCACAAAAAGTTAACAGATCTAATGGGCTCAGTTTGAGATAAGGGTGATGCCAGGTGAAGGCAGACTGGCCAAACAAAATTTGACACAGTATGAGACATGGAGGAGAGTAAACTTCCTCTTGCCTCTTTTTCTACAATCTCAGTTAAGGCCATTTCCACCCACCTAAAAACAAATGATGTACAAGTTGTTGTCTGCAAGACCATTATATACTAAATGTGGTGCCTATGATAGTAAAAATAACACTATATGATCTGAAGTGTATATGTAATCAATTTTTATTAGCATATCCAGGCTTCTTGCTAGTCTCTTTTTTCATTTCTTCTTTGCATTTCTCATTTTTTCCTGTTGTTACTTTATGACTTTCTGCGGAAGTACTTGTCAACACAGCTGAAAATTCTAGGAAGAAAGAGAAAAAAATAACAGGATGCTTTCCTGGTTTTTTAATTAAGGTACAGGCAGACACAGTGAACCTGAGATTCAGTTGGGTAATAGGAGTAGTTCTAAAAACATGTTCTTGTGTTGATCCTGGCAGAAGTTCGGTGCTGGTGTCAGTATCCTTACAAAAATAAATTAAGCAGCAGGTGAGAGGAGCTGCTTTCTGAGGCACCCACAGTTTTCTGTGTCTCCCTCCAAAATCGTGTGCTTGTGGTTCCTGGAAAGAGCAGTGGGATCTGAGAGCCTGTGATGGGCCTCTATAAACCCTCTTACTGGTCTATACCTTACCACTGAAGACCCATTCTGAAAAATGACTGGTCAGTACTGGTGTCCTGTGGATTTTTCTCACCTTTCTGCTTTGCTGGGCTTACATGTGGACATGGGTTCTTCTCCTGCAATACCTTGAACAGCGTCAGCCTAGCAAAGAGTTTTCAATGCTTTTCTGGACTTCAGCCAGGGTTCTCGGCACAGTACAGGATCTGACCCTCACAGAGAGGATCATGTTGATGGTTTTCAATCACAGTAGGTACCTAATCTAGCATTCCCATCTAGTGGTGGAGTAGGGAGAGAAGGGGAACTGTAATTCGATGCCATATCGCAGTGTAACCTGATCCCAGGACAAATAGACACAACAGGGGAAAAAAAATTGTACCTGGGTGGGAGTAGGGTCTGGTAGATGGAAAGCCTCCCTCATTCTGGGGCTCTGCCAATTCATATAGCTCATTGATAGCAACAAGCTGATTCTTTGCCTTTTAAATTGCTTGTCTTCTCCACCTCATATAAATTAAAGATTAATCCAAGATGTACAATTTCTTACAAGGAAGCAGAATACAAACTTTTGTATTTCTTCTTGACTACCATTTTGGCCCTCAGTGCTATTTTCAGGGAGAAAAATGCTTCTTTGATACTCCAACAAAGGTTTATTGATCTAAAGGGCTTTTGAGACCCAGGACACTGAACAAAAGTGGTCAGTGTGTTTTTGACAGAAGACAAAGGAATGTCATATAGTTAAGACACTGGTGCAAAAGTGAAAAGTCAATTGCTTAGAGGTGAGAGATCTGGAAATGGCAACAGGGCAATTGTTCTGTCCTGTGGGCAACCAACGACTGTTCTGCAAAAATGAGCAAGTTCCTTCTCCGACTCATTGTTGCTCTGGGTACATTCAGCTCTGATTTACTGCACTGAGTTAAACTATACCAATTTGTACTGTTGCTATAGATTGGTACCCACTTGTAGTACAGCACAGGTAAGTGTCTCATTGATCAGATCCCATGGACTACAGCTGATAAGAGCTATAGGGTTTAACACAAATTAACCCTATTCTGTGTGTTATATATAGCACTACATGAATATTTTACCTGTCATAGGTGCTGGAGAAGTCCCTTGGGGTTCTGGAATAAGTGATACAATGAAAGCCTGAGGTTTGACCTGTTGAAGGTTTGACTAGAGCATTACTTGTAACTGTAGAAAAGCAATTAGCCCACCCAGTATTGTCTAGGACATGGTCCTAATGGCATTACAAGAGACATGAGCCAATTTCAGATTGCTTTTCATGATCCTCTGGGCATACACAGAGTGATAGTATGTTTATATATTGCTTTTTTTGTGTGTATCTGGACAGGAAAGCACAGCAGAATCGACGAGGATTTTCAGAAGAGCAGCTTCGTCAGGGACAGAACGTAATAGGCCTTCAGATGGGCAGCAACAAAGGAGCATCACAATCGGGTATGACAGGCTACGGAATGCCAAGGCAGATTATCTAAAAGCATCTCTGTCTCTGGAGAAAACACTCTTTCTGCAGCATGGTCTGTTAAGAAAAAAAAAAAAAGAAAGAAAAAAAAAGCTCATTAGTTCCCTTTCTGCCTGGTTTTTAATAGCTAGTGCTCTCTAAGGTTTGGGGTACGTACTTTTGGTTTGGTTTGTTTTCTTTGCAGCTGCAAGAGTTCATTTAAGAACTTGGGTTTTTGTGGTGGTGTGTGTCAGTTCACAGCACGTGCGCACTGCTGCCTCCTACTTTTCACTTCTGAACTATGCAAAGACAATGATTCTGTATTAATTTATTTGCAAAGTGTTATCTTCCGTATTTGTCTCACACTGCACTTGTATTTCAACCAGTAACCTCGTTCTTCAATTCAGTGATGATATTGTTTGACCTAAGAATAAAGACAAATTAAAGACACCTCTTAGACTCGTTATTTAGAGGTAAAAGCTATTAAAACCAACAGCCACATGATACAGTGGAGTTAAATATTTTCAGTGGTAAATCTGTCCCGTTTCTAATCCAGAGCTCTCTCTGAGTGACTCCTTTCTTTACTGTTTACATTCTGTGTTATATGTTCAATTTAATGTTTGTCTAAAGGCACACCCTATGTATTTTCCTAAAAAGAAGAAAAGATTTACTATCCATTGAGTCTGATTCATGTAGTCCCACCCAATTTAGCTCAGATTTCCCTTGACTTAGTGTGTTGGGTCAAGCACCTGCAAAATGACCATGATATTAGAACTAGTCAGCACGGATTTAGGAGAGGTAGGTCTTGCCTGACCAAGCTGGTCTCCTTTTTTGATCTGGTGCCTCGCCTGGTGCCCGTGGTTCCACACTTGTGGGCCTGATCCCTGGGTGGGCGTTCGCTTGGGAGCTGGACTAGATGATCCTGTGGGTCCCTTCCAACTCAGAAGAACCTGTGAATCCATGAACTGCAGCCTACAAACTTGTTTGTATCTGTTTGACAAGGAAAACGAAAGCTGCATGCGAAAACAAAGCAAATAAATAATTAATTCACTATTTCCCAGGGGCAGGCAGATGTTTAGCTACTTCCTGGGAAGCGTGACCTCAGTATGCAGCATAATTACTTGTTACCACAGTTATCCACTTCTTCCTCCTTTTCTCTGAGCTTTTGTTGCTGACTTGATATTAGGAAAGACTTGATATTAGTTTGACTTGATATTAGGCTGACTTGATATTAAGTTTAGACTTGATATTAGGAAAAGGTTTTTCACTGAAAGTGTGATCCGGTTTTGGAATGGGTTGCCCACAGAGATGGTTGAGTCACCATCCTTGGAGGTGTTCAGGGGTAGGCTGGATGAGGTGCTGAATGATATGATCTAGATGTAGGTATTAGGTTTAGTTGGATTATAGCTTGGACTAGATGATCTTCAAGGTCTTTTCCAACCTTATCAATACTGTGATACTGTGGCTCTGACACAGTATGTATGGAATATCCCATTGGCAGGTTGGGGTCAACTGTCCTAGCTGTATCCCCTTCGAGCTTCTTGCCACTCACAGCTGTGGGGGCAGAATGAGAAAGAGACCTTGGCATTGTGCAGGCGCTGTTTAGCAGCAGCCATCACACTGGTGTGTTATCAACTTCTTTAGTCACCAGTCTAAACCACAGCACTCTACATGATCCATCCCAGCCAGACTCAGTACATCTGGAAGCAGGTGAGTCTGTAAACCTGGAGAATTCTTCACTCTGAAAGAACAGTCTGTCAGGCAGAGGTGAGAACAGGCTTCATCTTTTGATAGTTGATGCTATATTAAACAAAACACAAAACAAGGTGTGTTTTGAGTGCAGAGAAAGAAATAGAAAAAAAATACCCAAACACCTTTGTCCTGAAAATCACCTAGAGTTAAAATTCAAGTAATCTGCCATGCTCACCCATGATGGGCTGTAAATGCGGCTGGTGGTTCATTTGGGGGCCGTTTGCAGACATAGTGGTCTGGCCACAGAAGTTTACCAGAGCATACTCTGCATGCTTCACTTGCTGGTCAGTGCAGGTTGCCTCAGTGCTGTGTGGCTCATACACTTGAGGGATGCACGTTATTTTGTCTGCAGGTTTTCTTTCTGTTAACTACCTTTGCTGGCTTCACTCACAAAGCCAAACCACTTTTTCCCCACATGCAAATGGGAAGGGAAAGATGGTAATTAAATTCTGTGGGCTCTTTTTTATCTCTTTTATTCATGACAGACTTACAAGAAAGCCTGAAAATGTAATATCTAGTCAGGTAACAAATGAGGAGTAATTTGTTCTGACAGCTCTCTGAGTGCCTACATACATAGGTGGAGGTGACTTCTGTCTGATTTTAAAGCTAATGACACATGGTGGCAGCTAGTTGTTTACCAAGTAGGCCTGGGGCCAGTGACAAACATGTTGATGTGACTTCTGAAGTTTCTACCAATGAGTAAACTGAAGAGATGATTTCCCCAGCTCCTAGGAAGCTCTATCCTGCCTGTCAGGAGAAGGAAATAACATCACTTCCGCTGAGCACTGCAGAGCAGAACGAGCAAGAAGTGATGTGAAGGTCACGTTATGTGGTTGGAGCTGAGTGGATCTATAGTAGCTGTCACTGAAAATGTTCTATTCCCACCAGTACCTCCTCTTATATCTACCAGGGCATCTTGGCTCTTCCACTGTGCTCCTGTCAAACATGGGGTTTGTGTTTACTACCTGAACAGGTTTTGTTACTTAGGTGAGTTAGCTCAGCAGAGCTAACCATCCCAGATGGTGCATCTCAGGTAGAAGCTCACCTTTCAGCTGTGGTAGGGCAGTAGCTCAGTGCAAAGTTTGGTGCATAACTTCCCCCTTGACATGACATTAAGTGTAACATGAAGAAAATAACGGTTTTTCTTACTAAAAACAAGTAAGCTGACTAATGAAATCTGGGCTGATGGCAAGACAAATGTCTGCCACCAGGAATTTCACCTTCCTGAATGTGAACAGCAGCCACTTTCCTCTAATAAAACCAAGCAAGTCACAGCCACAGCAGGCAAAATAGCTGGATGAGAGGAGCTGTAAGAATTGCCTTAAAGGTAGGTAAGAGATCACAAGCTGACCTTTCTGCCCTACACCACCCCCATAGCGAACACAGCCTACAGGATCCATCCTGAACTTGGTGACCTGGGTCTCCCCTCTCTGTTTGGCTGCACAATTTCTGCACAATTGTCCTTCCCTCCGAAAACACCACTTTTGAGTGCTGCATGCCAGTTGAGTTCCCAGGGTATGTTGCTATCTGTATCACTGACGCCATGCTGTGGCATCATCTGCTCCCCTGTCAGAATTTTTCCTGACCTTGCAGCCAGTGGAGAGAACCTGGGCAAATTCAGGTTCAAGCCATTAGCACGGCTGACTCAGAAGGGCAGATGGATCTACTCATCAGAACAGTAGTTTGTCTAGCCCAGCACTCTGCCTCTGGCCCTGACAAAAAAAAGAGGCTGCAATCCATCAAACTAACGTAGCTGTTAATATCTGGCAGTCGATGCTGCAAAATAGACTTTATTGTGTGGGTTAACCTTAGCCTTCCATATCCCCATATGATAGACATAAAAATAATAATGCTATTTTTATTTAAATGCTAATGCATTCCGACCTACTAATCTTCTACTAAAATATCCTTACTACTAAGTTTACAAACAACTTAAACTAAGACGTAAATTAATACAGTACCATGCTTGTTGTAATCAAATTAACAGGAAGCATTATTGCATTTCTTATACTAGCCTTTGTATGTTTGCTTATACTGCATCAAAAGCAGTTAGGCAGGTCTCCCAAAAGGCTCATTAATTTCTGTAACAACCTTCTGCATTCTTACTACTTAAAACCCTTGATATAAATTAGAATAAAGACACACAGGAGCTTCGAACGCTGAGAGGTATAGTACCTGTTTGGGAGGAGGGGCGTTGTGTTTCCTCTCCTTGCTCCCTAATGCTTGACAGAGGGTTCCCTCTGCAGATGATGAACATCTTACTGAAGGCTGTGGATTCAGTTTGACAGCAAGGATCACCTAAGACAAGATCCCCCTTCTATGGCTGAAAGAACCCCATCATAGCAGTCTTAACCATAAACACCCTTAAATATTGCTGCCCTTGAGCCCCAGTTTGCCACGCTTGTAGGCAAGTAAGTGACATTTGCCTGTCTACATAAAGGTTTTGAGACCATGACTTGATCATGGACAATTGCTTAGTGGCATCTTTTTAACATTAAAGTGGTATCTAATGACCCTCAGAAAGGATGCTCAATCTGTGTATAAGGGAGGAAGAACCAAATGCATGAATGTGGGATCTGAGTTTATCCTCATGTATAAGGAGAGAAGAAAGAAAATACAATGACCAGAAAGTTGATACAAAGTTCAGCCAGTTCAATTAAGCAGGAGCTTGAGGACTATCAGGCTAACATAACATAGTGTATTTTAAATAAAAACTAATGAGGGTGAACAGCATGAAGAGGCTTTGCTCTTCGGTAAATTAGCCTTCAGTATCCCTTTCTAAGATGCCTCTGCTAAGTAGCATCCTCCACACTCAGCAGGGATGAGAGAAGGTGCTGCTGGCAGCACTGGGCACCAGCAGCCCTGTCCCTTCCACCTGGGAGCTGCCTGCATGGGCTGTTCACAACATCAGCCACAATACATTCAGACCAAGCTGTCTTGTTTTACTGACTTCTTAGGCCAAAACTGAGCCACCAAGTAGTTCAGGATAAGGAATCAGGACATCGGAGGTTCATTTCTATGTCTAAAATCAATTACTTTTGGCTCTGGCTGCATGGTTTGGATTTGTTACCTGCATTCCTCTGATGGGAGGGCTAATACTGATAGTGATGATTTGAACAGCTCAGACATTAATATCATCATTGATATGATAGTGTCTCCTAACTAGAAATAAGCTTTAAATATGTTGAGAAGGGAAGTGAGCACCTTTAGGGGTAAAAAAATCAGCCATTTACTCTAAGCTTGTTCTATGACTGCCATGGTGGGTCCCAAGCGAGTGAGAGGTTACCATGACTACAGATAATCCTGTGTACACCCTCCAGCTATTTTATCTTCCATAAACTTAAAAAGAAACATAAGAGCTGATATTTTTAATGCATGCGTGAGCTACCAAGGCAACCAATCTGCAACACCCTAAATTTAAGACTGGCACCGGACAGGCAGAAGAATAGACAATTTTGTTGGCATGAGTTTAACGCATAGTAGGCTCTTGTCTGGAAACAAACTATTTTCTCCTTTGTGGGCCTTGTTGTCCTGCAGAAAAGGCAAGTGGCACTGGCACAGAGACAGCACAAGCAACTGATAGGAAAACAGGCAGACGGAGTCACTACTCCCCACCCTCAGGAATCAATGAACCAAATTAAACTTTGCTGAGGTTGTTCTTCCCACATGACTCTCCAAAATTAAACCACCAGAGCTCCATGACTAAACTTGAGCAGTGGAAAACCATGAGATAAAATGACAGAGGAGGAAGAATAAAAAAATATATTAACTGTTATCATGGGGGAAAAATCACAGTCTTGGATGGAAGGAATTTTTTCAGCTCTCATCCTGCAGTATTTGTGAAACAGCACAGTACAGGATGCTGTGACATTCAAGTGAAGTTAGAATGCCATTTTTCAGATGTAGAAATAGATTTCTCTGTGGTCCCATTAGATTTGTAGGGGAAATTGGAGAGGTGACCTTTCTCTCTAATGAAATTTCTGTTAAATGCTCACTTTGGTAGAAATATGACTCCATTATTGGGCAGGAGTATATTCCACGCCCCAGTGAGTCAGAGTTCTGAAGACCACATGACAGCTTCAATGTTTATATCTAGGTTCAGAAGTGATGTCCAGAGGTGCAGGAGGGGCCTTTGCTCTATTCTGAGATCTGCAGGGCCCAAGGTACCTGGAGAGGGGAGAGGCAGTGCTGGAGGGATGGAGCAGACACCCCCAGGCATGTGGCTTGTGGGGGCTTGGAGCAGCACGTGTCTGAGACAGACTGATGACTGCTGACTGTTTCCAAACTGAATTTTAAGAAAGGTTATGCACTGTCATCCTGTCAATATAGATGTGAGATGGATGAAAGCTTTTTTGTTTGCACAGAGATAAACTAAATGCTCTGTTTCTCTCATTTCTTGTCAAGGCTTGGAAAGAATAACAAAAATGAACAGGGATTGTTTTAAGAGGAGGTTTTGCATTAGTGTCCTTATGAGTCAACACGTTTTTCTGTTTCTTTGTATCAGCTCCCACACATAATGTAAACGTAATTGTAACTGCTTCTTCCAGCTCCTTCCATGGCACAATCCCAGAGCTGATTTGACCAGGTTCTCAAAGATGGTAGAGGAGTGCTTCTCCCCATGGATGTGCCCTAACACCCCCGGAGCTATTGAGAACTGGACCTGGTCTTTGTGGGTTTGGCACTTGGTAAAAGGGGACACAACCCCTTCCTCCTCTTGCAAGAAAAGTCACATAAATTCGGGTCTGACTTTAAAGTGCTTGGATACCATGGCAATATTGATTTTCTAAGTGAATAGAAAAACCTTTTGATTCAAGGAAGAATAATCAGTAACTGAGGTAGCAGTTTGGAAGGTATAAGGGGGATATCAAGGGAATCTGTGAATATGCCAGAAGTGTTCATCATCTCCTGACATCCTTAAAGAGACCTTTTCCCCTGATCTACCACAATAGCTCAGGTACATCTAGCTCTATGTCAAAGTTCTGCTGGTGTTGTTAAATCAAAGAAGTATTTCTTAGATCCCCTACCTCAGAAGTGTATTTCAGAGTACAGGTAATGGCTAGACTCAATGAGAGGTCTCAATAAGGGTCTTTTCTAACATAAATGATTCTATGATTCTGGGAAGATGAACTACAGCTGAGTGCCCAAATGAGTAGCAGCTGGAGTAGGTTTTGATACTGAAAAGCAAGAGCTTGAGCTTTAGCCAGGTGGATTTGGTTGCTGGATTGTATGGGGGGGGGACTACAGTGAAGGGTTCGGACCTTGCCTGAGAAGAGAGAAGGTGAGGTGAACAAACCTTAGGCTTATGTGCATAAGCTGAAGTGAACTTTGTTTTCCTGTTGTGGGAGGTTTTGCTCTGAGGTACTGTCCCTAAAATGGCTTGGAATTGGCAGGTGCTGCTGGAACTGTGGTAAAGCAGCTATTAATCTTTTTTGGCTGTTTGTTACTAAGTATGGTTTATTGCTGGATGTTGATGGGGCTATTGTTAACCAGAGGCAGCATGGCCACAGCTGAAGATGAGCTGTGTAGGCATGTGGTTGCATGAAGGTGTCTGTCTCCTGCCTTGACAAAGGACAGTTGGATCATTTGGGAGAACCTCACAGCTCAGATGTGCTGACTGCCACCTTGAAGGTCCATGGAGTGAGTTTTAAGGAACAGACCCGTGGTTTCTAATAACTGAGAGTTGTTTTTCAGACTTTGAGGCATTGAGCTTCCTTCTTTACCACATGTCTTGAGATCTTCCCAGTAGGATTTCTTAGTGTAATAAGAAGTGTTTCTGCTCAGGTCTCAAAAAGAGATGCACTGAAATCATGATTTTTACCAGAGATTTACTTGGCTCTTGAGGTTTTGCTTAAAAACAAACATCTTCATTTTGTGCTGTGACATGTTTAATTATGTGAATCTTTTCATCAGAAGCATTAACATCATATGAACTATTTTATCAGGTGCCAAATACAATGGTTAGAGATGATTTGAAGGGGGGGCTTATGTGTTCATAAGTCAAGCTTTGCCATAGCCTTCTAAGAGGGAATACAGAGAGAAGTATTGTGGGTGTTGTGGTTTCTATGTTTTCTGGATGTGAGACACCTGTAATGCCTCGTGTCAAAGTAAGCAGAAGAAAGAGCAGTGCGTTTACAGTAATTGGCTATTTTCCTTTTTTTTTTCCTCCCACTCTATTACTTCTCTGTTGTTTTCACTTTCTTTTTATATCCTTGGTGTAGGAAGAGGATCAAAAGCAGAATTACTGTTTACAGCCAGATTCAGCAGCCACTGTATTGTGTAAAATGAATACATGAATGATTAAATAGTTTTTGTGCTTCTTAAATGGTAGTTGTGAAATAAAAACAAGCCATAGTGCTGCCATGTCATGGAATAAAGCTGCATGAGTGAACCTTGCTTTGGCAAAATATGTTCTGTATTTAAAGTGCCTTTCTCTGTGTAATATGATGAGTCCCTTAAGAACTACCTTCTGCAGTTGCTTTGTGAATTGCTCTCCCACTGGAGTCAAGTACATCCCGGCAAATTGGATTATTAGGTGGAGATAAATGGGACCAGAGAGCACTTAACTGCAGGAGCAATGATGCTTGTGCCCTTCAGCTAAGTATAAATGCTAGCTCTTACAAAAGCTGGAGGTATAGAGGAGGGAGGTTCCATTCTGAGTATTGTCTGCTTTCTTTAAGAAGCTCTGTACTACCTATTATAGGATGAACCATAATATTCATCTAGAATGACTCTTTTGTTTTGAAGGCAATGCATTTCAGAAAATGTTCTGTTCTTTATAGTGATTTTGAAATAAAAGGAGTGGTTTAGCTTTATGTTTAAGACTATCTCCTTAAAATGATATTGTTAGTTTAATTGTACTGTAGGTATAATATGTGATCAAGGCCAGCAGAGAATGGTTAGCATGATTTAAACTTCAAAATCTTGTGCAAACGTATTTTAGAATATGCTGGATGGAAACTGCTGGACTTATTTGTTTGCTTGCAGTGTCATGATGGGGACATGTGAGCCCCAACAGAATCAACTGCAGTGGTCATGGCTTGCCTAAATGGGGAATGATGTGCATAAACACCTTGTAAAGGGCAGAGAAAAAAAAAAAGTTGTTTTTTTTAATACCTGGACTCCTTTTTCAAATCTGAAAAAGGGAGAGGATATGGTCTGAGAGAAAATAAAAACTGAAACCAATAATTTCCTACTTGGTGCTAGCTGGCCTGTTTTGTACATGTGGTGGGCCTATAAGAAAAAAAATACAAATTACAGTAAGAAAAATTAATTAGAAAAATTGATGGATTTCAAGCTCTTTCCTGTGAGCAACCTTGAAAAACCCATGAAATACAGGGAAAGATGGACAGAATAAAACAAGTTCCTGGAAGAAAAAATACTACAGTGGAGGGGAACCAGCTGTTCTTTAAAAAAAAATGAAAAGGAGTATCTCCCTCATTTGGGAGAAGAGGGAGATGAATGACCTCTACATAAAACAGCCATACTTAATGTCATCAATACCACCCCTTCTGTCATCACAGGTCACCAGAATTGAATTTTAGTTGTTCCCTTGGTCAATGTTTGTATATTCTCAGTTAAACTCCTAATCTAAATCTATATATAGCAAGTCAAGGTAAAAGTCCTGTCATCCTGGCTGGGAATGAGGGAAAGCGGATCTTTATTCACATTAGTGGGAAGTTGTTCATAGCGAAGACCGGTAATGTACATTGCTTAAAGAGAGCTGGCATTCACTTGTTTACTTGACTGTCTAAAAATAAGACTGAATGAGCAGCAAAATGCACATGCTCTCTCCAGATCCTCACCTCTGTGTGGTGGCAGAGCTGCTGTGCTGGGATAAATTGTTCCTGTGTTTGGCAGGAGCTACTGAAAGAACAAAGAAACAAAAGACAGTACTCCTACTGACGTGTTTTAGTTCCACGATGGGTGAGTATCTATCAATCAAAAGGCAACAAATACCTATAAAAGAACATTTTTTTAAATTTATTTTTTTAAACAATTTGTTTCCTCCTTGCAATGAGGAAAACTAAGTCCAAATATGGTTCCGTATAGAACGTTACTTCTGAATGTGTGCTGGTAGCTACATTTTGTCCTTTGAGGTAAAGGATGTGGCTTTTGCCATTTGCTCGGCATTTTACAGAATGAATCATGTTTCCTCCCTTGGGATTCATTAGAAATACAAAGCACTTTCATGGCTTACCATTGTGTCTGGGAGTTCTTTAAAACACTCAGGAGGAGGGCTGCAATGAAAATGCAGTATATAATGAAGAGTCACTGAAAAATACAGTTTCTATAACCTATTTAAACCCAGAGGAATCAAGTACGTACATAACATAGTCATGTGTTAAGTCCTGATCTCCTTGTGTCATCCACCCCTCCCCAAAAGAAACTGGGGAATTGGAATCGTCTTAAAAATGTCATGAGAAAAAAATTTGAGCAATTATCAGGTTGAGTCAAGCTCAGAGATTTAATGTCTTGAACAGGATCCCAACAATGTGGTGGGCTCAGTCTAAGGGTAGGAGAGACTCTAGAGCTGCCTCCTAGTAATGGTTCTGGAGGAGAAATATTGGCACCCTTCCTGACCTTTGCTAAACTGAGAGCTGAGACACCATAAGGCTGCGTCAGATCCTAAGCTATGTGAGGAGGGGTCCAGGCTGCCCATACAGAAGTGTAGGAATTTATCTTATTTGTATTATGTGGCCACAGCAGGAGAAAAGGTGGTTCTGCCAGCGTGTCAGGTTGTCTTAAAATAGCTGTGCCCCGCTTTTGACTCAAAACACCGTGAGGAATCAGTCTCGCCTCTTAAAATAAATCACTACAAGTCTGGACAGGGAAGAGGTAAGTAGATGACCAGCCAACATTGAAGTGGGTATAAGGAGCTCCCTGTGTCTGAAGGTCAAGACACACAGACATCTAGCAGTATTCTGTTACATGGGAGGAAGTGCAGTCTTTGCAGGTTCTGACATTACTGTACACAAAGGATTTAGTGTGAGGGTCTTATCCTGTGCTTTCTAGACAACAAAGGATACTGAAATTTCACTGCAGTAGGCAACTGCAGCTTATGTGGCCAGCTATCCTTACTAGGAACTACACTTGGAACACGTGTGATCTGCTTATGTTTGCTATGATATCCACCTGTTCTTCAAATACTCATCCTCAAACAAATCTCAGGTGACTTGCCTAATTTGGCAAATTGCTGATCAGATTGGTTGATTGATTGATCAGATTAGCTTCATTTTGTCTCTTACAAGGGGAGTGGCTCTAACATTGAGAGACTTGGAGCTGCTTGAAAGAATACCAAGTAGGGCCTACTTGTAAGGAAAATACAATATTTGAATCCCAGGAAAAGCTTCTGTCCAAAAAGCTGTCTCAAGTGGTGTTGCTGTGAGATGTTGTCTGGTGGAACTGGATAACAGGCTGCTGGATAAAGGTTATCCAGCTCTTTGAGTTGAGGGTGCATGGAGTCACAAAGGCTTGGAAAGGGTTATTCTCTCTGCTGGACTTGTGTGATAGAAACATGAGGTAAAAACAAAACTGAACCCCTTCATCTGTAGCTCAAACTGTGGCTATGATTTTTTTTTTTTTTACTTTTGCGTGAGGACACTGTAAATGGAGTGGACAAGGCTGTATCTCCCTCCTGTTAATAGTTCTTTATTTCTTGCAATTTCTTCATAAACCAATGAATTTATAAGGACACTACTATGTGCAGATCACTTCCTTATCCAGCCCTTGAAGTCCTGCTTCTCTAACTAGCATACAAACAGCAATTTCTGTAATAGGGAGTCTAGAAGCAGGCAGGGGAAAATATTGCAGCTTGTGTGGATTATGGTAAAAAGGTTTATATTTAGACTTTCATTTGTTTGCATCAGTCCAGATCTTCTTATCTTCTACCTGTTATTTCTCTACACTCAGCCCAAGGGCAGAAGCAGACGTTCAAGCTGGTGATCAACTAGTTAAGATTTAGTGTCCCTGCAGCTGAGGTGGAGCAGTTGCCTGCCAGTAGTCAAAGATGTCAGGGTCAGAGGGGATTGCATTAACCTAACTGGAACATCAAGAGCATCTCTGAAAACCCAGTTTGAATGGAGAACAGTGCAATTTGCTGATGAGAAGTCAGTGCAATTCTTAGTCAATTTTATTCATTGTTAACAGCTATCACTAGTTGTACATCTTGACTGGTTTGTGCTTGTGGTTTTTGTTCTGAACACCAGATTTTCTGTGTAAGTTGTTTTATTGCACTGCCCTGTCTCTGCTGAGGCTTAAGATTTTCTTTATCTTGGTGAGGGGCCTGCCCATGACAGAGTTGGGTTATTCAAATGCTAAAAATTCTTTTGTTTAAACTTCTTTGTCAAATTAGGTGGATTAACTTCCCGGTGTCTCTCCTTGTCAAGCATGGTTTTTAAGTTCTTGAACTGATCTCTGTAAGTCTCCTGGGTACTCATTGAAATCTTTGGTGGGTGAGGGATGGCAATGACAGTGTCAGACACTTCTAGAGATGAAATGTCAAGCTGCCCCATAACTCTTCAACAAAAACCCTCAAACTCCAAATTCATCAGACTGAGTTTGTTTAATACTGAAACAGTTTGTTTAATACTTGAAAGTGCAAATAATCTAACTGTTTAATAGTAGGTTAGTTTGAGTTACTGCTTCAAAAATAAAATTTAAAAAAATGTGTTCTGCACATTAACAGTTTAAAGTTGTCTGTGCTTGCTGTCGTCTCACTGCCTGGAAGGCAGGACTGAGGGGAGATAAAAATATTACAGGTGGCTTCAGTGCCCTGCTGTACTCTTTTAAGTGAAAGTAATAAGGCTGGGAAAAGGTCTGGGATTTGGTTTTTGTTGGTTGGGGGTTTTTTCCCCTTTCTTGGTCTGTCCTCCTACTTAGGAGACAATCAGAGAAATAAGGTGTAAGATCAAGACTGAAAGGAAGGGGCACAGGTAGGGTTTTGAAAGACAGAGGATGGAAGACAGGGGGTTAAACTTGCTTTGCTGCATTGCTTCCAGGATATGAAAGATATTTTTTCCTAATTGAAAGGAAAATGCAATGAAAGACAGAACAAGTAGACCCACTAGTGCTCCATAGGTGAATTTATTTTTGGCAAGCACTGAGGTTGGGCTGGCATGAGGCCTTGGGCACAGTGTTTCTAGGGGACATGCTGTAGTCCTGCAAGCATGAGTAATCTGGCTTGCTTGCACTAAACATTAGTCTAACTTCAGCTGAACATTCATTAGGGGAACAGATGTGACTGCTAAGAAAGTGAAGGAAGAGAGATGTTTTTGTCCCTGTCTTCCATGTGGCACATAGTTCAATGATAGAGAACGGAGTATCCATTAACCATAACAGCTTCTGGAGGTCTTAGCCTCGTGGACCAATGCTTTTGTACAGCACTGATTACAAGCTGAAGCCACGACCTTCTAAATCTCGTTGTTCAGGCAGAGGTTGTTACTTCAGGCTCCAGTGCTAGCTCAACTGAGCCAACTTCATTATTGTAGGAATATTATCTTTTTTTATTTATAGTATTTATTTTACTAGAAAGGCAGTAGGTTTCATACTGCCACCATCGTACTAAGAAGTCATATTTAATCTAGCAGAATTATTCTGTGTGTACTGTGTCAGTACTGCTTTTCTTGCTCCTTGCCCTGCCACACATGTTAGTCCAGTTTCATATAAGCAAGAGACAAACTGAGAATAAAATTAGCTCGTGATTCCAATGAGCGTCAAGTAGTGCAAGACTGTTAACTGATGGAATAGCAGGGCTTGCTATCCTTAAAATGCCACAGACTGATAAATGGATATTGTGCCCAGAGATGCACTTACTTACAGTTTAATTTAAATTGATGGGGATGCAAATTACTAAGCTAATCTCAGTCTGAGTTGCAGAGGTAAAATAGCTCTATTAGCACCGCTATGCAAGGCAGTGAGCTGCTTCATTTCAGATAATGTGCTCTGCCCATGGCGGGTATGTGTCATATCTGGCTCTGTAAACACAGCTCAATTGCCTGACATATTCAAGGTGATTTTTTCTATTGGAAAATGCTTTGGTGCATCAGAGACCTCTGGTGCATAATCAAGCATTGTCAACACTCAGAAATTGAGTAAGAACTCAAGGAGAAGAAAAATAAATATAAGCACCGTGATTCAAAGTTGTACCTCCAGATGAGAAAGCTCTTGAAAGCAAGCAGCATAGTATTCATTCAGTGGTGCAGGGGAAAAGAGGTTCGAAATTGGTACTGAACTGTTGTTTAATATACAGTTATTAATAATTTATTATTAATTGCCACCCATTTCCATACTTTGATAAAAGCCTCCCTTCAACTTCATTTTTTGAGAGCTAAATTAGAGTAATATCTATTGTGTGCTGGTTCTGTCTTCTGTGGGTGAAGACATGTATCCAGAGCGTCAGTGACTTGCCTGTGTATATACAGATCTTTGCAGACTATTAATAGCATACTAGTTATTGGTACATGCTTATTGAAGGTGCAGGTATTGTGCTGTGTTCAAAATGAAGCTGAATTACCAATTTAGCTGATTTATTAAGGACAGCCACAACTTTTGCTTCCTCCGTTAGAAGTAATCTTGGCTGTAATTCGAAGAAATTTGAGAGACAAAATATGCAGCCAGACAATGTGATTCTGTACTAATGAAAACTTATCGATTTAAGAATATTTTGAATGTCTTCTGAAATGTTAATGAGAATTAAACTCTTGTTTATTTTTCACAGACTTTTAAAAAATGTGTGATTTACCTGAGTTTCGATTAAAGAAAAACAAATACCAGAAATACGCAAGAGAGTTCTTAAAGGTATTAAACCCAGGTTGTAGTAGAATTAACTTTGCATTGTGCAGGGATTTTCCTGCAGTGTTTTCGTGCAGCTTGTTAGACCCCGATGATTAGCAAAGGGACGTACTGCAGTACAAGCAAACTGTCACTTGTGATGCTCTGTTTGGAAAAAAAAACCCCATCATGCCAAGGTTAGTAGCTCTCTGGAGCACCCTGCCGTGTTAGTGGGCTGATACTGTCAGGCTGATTGTGGGCTCCCATCAGTTATGAGTGAGGCTGCCTCTGAGCTGATCATGAAGGTAGCTTTGGTCAGAAGGGAAAGATTTCTATTACACAGATGATTTTGTTGCTGACAGGTTTGATATGATAATTACGTACCTCTTTTCTATCTGCACTTCATCATGAAAGTGTGAATCATCTGTTTTGAATGCTTCTCTGTCACCATTGTGTATAGACTGAGTCTAGAAAACAAAATTGGATTTACATGCCTAACTTGTAGAGTGTCTGAGACTGTCTACTGAGGTGCGATGAGCCCTACCTCTCCCCTAGCATACCACTAGGTTTGTGCAGCACAAGACAAGGTTTTTCTTCTAGGAGGTTGAATTGCTGGTATCCCGCCTTCCTTTATGATATATCTAGGTAAAATAGGCAGATGTCTCAGCTCTGGCCTGAGGCTGTTGTATAGCTCTGCTTTAACTTTTCCCTTAATCAGAGACTCAGTGGACCGAGGGAGTGTAGCAAAGTGGTCGAGGAAGGGTCCTTGACCACATGCAACAAGTAGGACACAATCATCATACAGATAGCTAGTATTGTATATAAATGTTGCCAGTGCAGGATCTAAACAACAACTTTATCATCTGTTACAATGGTTTACAACATCTACAGGTTTATAATATGAGAAAATTTGGCTAGAAATGTACAGATTTACAGTCTTTGGCCTTGTAGAATTCACAATGATGAATCACCAGTGTAATTCAGGTTTTACCTCTGTATTTATCAGGATTTTAGCACTTGTATTCACTCATTCTAAAGTGAGTGTTCCCTGTGTTGCCTGCTAAAGGAAGTCATCCAGAAAGCTTTGCAACATCAGTTTGCCCATCTTGCCTGACCTCCAGCCGCCTTTAATACCCTTTTGCGAAATATTGTGCATGTCAATCTAAACATAATAACTCTCCCATCTCTGGAATACATTCATTTATGTGAGCACCCAGACAGTTTCTCCTGCAAATACCCACCCACCTTATCTTAGGACAAACCACATTGCCCAGAAAATTAGAAAGGGAGATAGTCTGGTCTTCAGTGCATCCTTCCTACATCCTTACCCGCCCCCCACATGAACACCTATCTTTCCTTGGCTATCTTTTGTAACCATCACAGTGGTAACAGATGAGATGGACATACTGATCCTAACTGTGCGTCTTGGTGAGAAAGGAAACAGAAAGTGAGACTGGCAAACAGATGTGCCTGAGGAAAGTAGGCCCCTAAGAGGATGGCGTGAGTAAAATGAAGTGTCACTATCAGTGTGTGAATAATCTGAGAAGTCTATGATTTATGAGAATGGGGTTTGCAGTAGAAAAGCGTGAGAAAGTGGAACTGGTCTGGAAGACACATATCATTATGACATGGCCAGCAAAGTGGGATGCTTCTGAAACTGTTATGTTGATTTGAGTCAGAAAGAGGTAAGTCGTGTTTAGTTATGTACTATTTACAGGACATAAAAATCAAGCTGCTTAATACTAGCACATTGATACCAAGCAATGGCCTAAAGGCAATAGCCCTTTCAGGTGGACCTATGCAAGAGCATGTTTTTCCACAGAGCTCAGAACTGGAATTGGGTCATGGTAACTTTTCAAGATGAACTGGAATTGTTGGTATCTATTGGGGATCTAACCCTGTAGTTTGCATTGGCTTTGAATTTTTTTAATCTTCAGAGAGAAAAATAGTGGTTGCTGATGAAGATGGGACATTTTTTGCCGATTACTGTGACAGGAAAAACAGACTCGGATTGGGGAGAAATTATGTAACTTATTGCAAATTTAAATAAAAATGGAAATGTTAATGTGGGTAGTGGGAAACCAGGAGGCAAATGTTGCAAAAAATTTTTTCTCCCCTATTCCCAGGCCCATTTCTTCTTTCCTCTCCTTTACTTACCTATTCATCTACCTCCAAAATGGTGAGCAGTGTATGGAGATGGGGGTTTATGACTGGTATTCAGTGACGTCTCCCTGCTGTCTCTTTTTGCTTGCACTTTTCCTCTGCTCCAACACATGCTTTTCTTGGGCCACTGTCATTCAGGAATATCTGCTCCAGCATGAT
>WEKX01010916.1:0-13129 GCA_013390025.1 Pitta sordida
ATGCACGGGCTGGCGCGGGGCCCCTGGTCCGGGCCGGGTTGGGGCGTTGGGGGTGGAGTGGCACAGGGTTTGGGCTGCGAGAACACACAGTCACAGCAGCCAGTCAGAAACGGCTCCCTTTGCTCATCTGTACTGAGACAGACTACGGGAAGGAGCAGAGAATTGTTCGCAAAAGTGCCAGGGGAGTGGAGCAATGGGAGTGGCCTGCATGCATATTAATGACCTGCACTTCTTTGCGAGTTTAGTGTTTCGCGATGGCCTTGGCCTGTCCCTTTCCTCATGAAGGATGGGGTATAACTCTATATGGGGTGGATGAGGGGGATAGAACGAGAAAATTTCTTATAGATGTCATACTGTGGATGAAGTTCAGTTGGGCCTCAGATACTTATACCTCAAGAAAGTTTATAAGCCATAAATGGATACAGAGAACTTATAAAAGATAAACAAATCTGGCCTTCAATGAGCTCACTCTATTAGTTTAATCAATATATCAGCTTTAGTCCTGTAACAGAATGTATATTAAAATAACAGATGTTCAGTCTGTTTTCAGAGTTATCAAATTATTTACATTCTCCTTAAAGGAATAAAAAAAGAAAAGCTACAAATAATGACTAATCCCCCCTCCCCAGTACAACCATAGATGTAATATCACAATATACTACACAAAACACTCACACAATGGTAAGTGAAACCTCTGTACCCTATACAGAGGTATCTGCTGCCTCATTACCAGGTAACCTAACTACGAGGCTGGGTAATATACCCAAAGTACATCTTCCCATGACAAAAGATACAGGGAACAGTGATTCCCTTCCCACTCTCTGACCTCTAGGGGACTTTAACCTTGGCTAAGCCTTGCCTGGGATCAAAGAACCTTGCCGAGGTAGAAACTAGCTCTGGCACCTTCCTGGGGCATTAGGAACATCTCCAACAGAGGAGGAAAGTCAAGTGCTTTTCCCACTGCTGGAAGACAATACATACGTGGCACTATCCAGGTTGGCGAGAGAAAATAAGCTGGCAGATAAGTAAGTCCACAGCAAGGCACAAGAACAGCTCTACAGATGCACAGCCAAACCAGTGTCCAGTGATTTTGGCATTAGGGATATGTTTAGAATCACAGTACAACTACAGCACCACTAAGACCCAGCATAATAGGAACTACTTTAACTGTTCTAAACTTAGGAATCAACTGTGGAGTGATTTGGCTGCTCACTTTGGGAGGACTCCAACCTTGCTTTTGCACTAACTTCCTTATAAACACATGCTTCCTAGTCATACAGATTACAGTAGAGGCTTATGCTATTAAGAGTGCAAGTTCCCAAAGTTATTGCCCAAAATTATCTCTTGAATGATCCAGAGAGCAGGATACAAATACAATACTGCTGGCTCTGCTACTAGATGTAGTTCCAGTCAACTACAGATAACATCAAGGAAGTAGGAAATACAAAATAAGTACATAATAATGGAACTGGAAACTCCTTTGGTCTCCCACTTCAAAAAACTACAAGGATTTGTACTGCCGGGAAACACTGAGAAACAATTTGCTATTGCCAGCAATGCCAATGTAAGTCTGCCAGTAGTTGCTATAATGATACGAACACATTTATGAAGTGTCACTCCCCAAATCAGAACTGCCACACAAAATAACAACTAGAAACCGCTACTAAAACTAACTCCCTCAACTGAGCTCAAAAAGGCTACTGTTAAAAGAGTTCTTCAAACTACCATATACCAAAGTGAAACTGCAGGAGAGTAAGAAACACAGAAATGCTAACTGGAAAGAGGAAACAGAGAAGCAGACTGAAAGAGGAAAAATCCAACCATACACAAGAGGCAGTTTCTCAGACGGTTGAAAATTTTTTGGGGAAAATGACATCTCCCTTTCTATTTTGGCCTCCAATATGATTTTGCTCTGTTTGCAGATTCTTTCCCTAAAAAAACCAAGATAGAAAATTTCAGATCCAGTGGCTGAACTTGAACAGGACTATTTGGAAACATAATTCTGTAACAGAATATGCCAGCTGGCCTTATGAATATATAACACTAAACAGAAAAAGAGAATATGGAGACAGAATGCAAGGCTGTCTCACATCATGTACATAACAAGCCATTCAGGTGACTAGACATTGGTGCCCATTAGGGTCCTCAGAGAGAGCTAGGGCTGTGCCAAGGCAGTCAAAGACAGAACAAAACTAAACCTAGAAGTGTCTGTTGCCTGCTTTCTATGCAAACTAACTGCAGCTGTAGCCTGACACAGTATAATCTTTCTCCTGAAGGAATGCATAATCTTCTACAACAAAACTGCTTTTCTGGAATGGCAGCTGGTTGTTACTCCTTTCTCTGTCCCCTCCACCATCTCAACAGTGATTGATGGGACTGCAGGAAGGAAGTCACAAGGTTTCCCTGCCCATGTTATATTATTCTGAGAAGAATATTGTTTTAGAGGCTGTAAGTTCTCAAAGAGAAGCACATGTGATAATTTTAATGAGCTATTGTATGCTATGACTACTTGCTCACTCTCATTTCCTTCTTTCTCATCTAAATTTTAGACCTGGCAGTGTTGTTCTTCCTGAGAAATATAGCTGTACGTGGTCAAAACCACAGTAATTCAGTTGTAATATAGGGAGTTTTTCCTCACACACTTCCAAAAAATTTTGTTAGAAGAGAAACATAATAGAAAGAAACTTAGTATTACTTACTCCAGTGATTATATAATACATCTAGTTTCTGATTTCTTGTAAGACCTAGTCTTTCATGGAAGTTGTTAAAAAGCAATAAAGCACCAAATGAATAAGGCACCAAATGAATTAGTGATGTTTTTCCTAGACAGCTAGAATAACCTCAAAAGTGAACCAAGCAGTATTTTAGGGTAATCAGACTGCCTGTATGCTGGATTTACCTAACCGCAGTAGGTGAAATCCAGGAGAACTATGCTCCTGTAATCCATGTATGGCAAAAGTCACAGAAACATTTTACATTAGAAGACGGTTTTGGGAATCTAAGTATTTTCCTTTTCCTTTTTTTTAGTTAATCAACATGCAGTGTTTAAATTCACTTCTACACTATTAAGCATCCAAATACAGACTGTGGTGCTAAGTGGGAAAGCAAATTTATAAGATATTTTTAGTTGGTTCGTTTTGAAAACTAAGTGAATGACAGCATACACCTGGTAATTAATCACACACCTTCTGCACTGTCTATAATGAATAACTGAAATATTCAGAGAGAGGAAGGACATAGCTCAATTGTCAATACTCTCGTTTGGACCAAAATATGGCAAATATGTACTAATATGGGCTTGTTGACAGATTGCTTACCATGTCAATTTCTTGCTGAGAAACAAAAAGTACAAACAAAAAGAACTCAGAGTAGGGCAAATTTTTTCATTAGAATTCCATTAAATCCAGCTCTTCCTTGGAGAACTGTGTCACATACATCCTTATGTCAAAGAGCAGGTATTTGCTTCAGTGAAAAGGTCACAAGGTTTGGATTTTGTCACAAAGCTGAAACTCAAACATGGCCTAACATTTTCTTTTTCGATTTAAAAAGAACTTTTAAAAAATATAATAAAATATTGATCCCTGTTGTTGATATATTAGTATGTTTTCCTACTCGGTGTTTAAAATTTACTGTCAAGTTCTTGACATACCCACCATTCCTAAGTACTCACTGAAAAAGAAACAGGTGGATTTCAAGGATTCATCCACCTAACACTGGAGTCAAAATTTAGACACAATACAGATTGCTAATGGCGCTACCTTTTCCCTGTGCAATGACAGGAAAATGAAGCACTTAATTCAAAATTCTTGTTTACTACTGGCTACGGTGACGTAGACTGTCCCACCTCTAAATATTCCTTGCAAAGCATAGCAAAGGTTTTTACTGTTTTACCTTGAACACCCCTTTCTCCCAAGAATATTATTATAGGTTCCAGTGAAAAGGCAACTGTAATGAAGGTTACACAAAACTTTCCATTAAGATTCTACTTTCGATTGTTAGTTCATTTTGAATGGGAAAATTCAAACTTACAATATCATCTAAAGATGAAAACAACATAGCTTTTTGTGATGATTACTAGTACCTTCATGCTGAAGAGCAGGCTTTGATATTCTGCACAAAGGTAATAAAAATATGAGAGATGGAACTATCGAAAGAGCCTACTCCTGCAAATCTCTCAAATCACCTCTTCCTAACAAAGCCTTGTTAAAATTCAGCAGGTACCCACTCTGAGGCTTCACTACACACTGAATGTGTGCCAGGTCAAGGGGCCAGACAAGACTTTTCCTTGTTGTTCTTTTCCCTGGCAGATGATGAACACTATAACATGAGGCAAAAGCAATGAGGCAGGACCACTGGCTCTGCACTTCTCACTGTGTTGTGACCCAGAGCTGTGCCCATATTCTGAAGATGAGAAGAAAGACAAAGGCAGTCACATGTGTCATGATGGAGAAAGGACAAAATAGAGGGAAATATTCAAGCAATAAAGTAGTGGAAAAGAGGAAAATGAGAAAGGTCACATGAGGGAGTTCTCAGGACATTGAGGGTGTTGATCAGAAAGAAGTCTCAAAACAGTACTTGGGAAGAAGCTGCAGAAACGAGGTACAGGAGAATGAAACTTCTGTGGTCAGCCAGAGAACACTGCCTTGTAAAATGTGAACTCAAACACCTGACTCCAGTGAAACAAACAAAACGTGTGAGACTATATAAAAAAACCAACTGCAATTTTACATCGTTTGCCCATGCAAGCCTGAACATCACCAGTGACCTTCCTGATACAGTGCAAATAAATTGTGCATGGGTTTCCCTTTTTTCGCCCCTTCATTTGGTTTAAGTCTTAAAAGCTAGAGAATTGCCTTAAAGATACATTATAAAGTTCAATTGGGTGAAATTGAGAAGCTATATTAGATTTAACACAGCCTTTTCAAGCTCCTGTTTGATACTTCGTCCACAATGTCTGTCTATAATTCTCCTCCTCCTTCCAGAAAGATAGTCAGAAATAGACCTTTATTCTATAAGGCTCCAGCAAGGTGCCAAAGGCATTGATTAGCCTTACATCTTGTGATAGTGCCTCTCTATTTTGTTGTCTTTTCCTCTGCACACTATTGTTATTAAAAAAATATAGTCAATGGCCATCTCGACCTGGACTTATGGACTGCATCAGAACATCTGAAAGGCCCTGATTAAAGAGCTGTTACAGCTATCCCTCCTACTCAACTCCCACATGTTTAAGAAAAGCTGTCCTCAAACAGTTCTTTAAAAAGGAGAGATTTTGATCATAATTGGGCCATCAAAAGCCAATGTTGTGGCTGAGACCATATATTCTTAGTAATTGTACTATAATCAGACTTTTGACACGCAATTTATATAAAATAACCCTAAATATCCTTAAGTACAGTTTCAAGTGAAAACAGTGTATCCCAAATTGAGTCAAATTTTGTATTCAATGTAAGAAATATCTGACAAGTATTGTCCCCTGCTAAGAATGATGATAAGGCTTAAAGCATGTAGGATTCACCGGAGACAGTGGATTTGTAATTTGGAATTTCATTTGCTTGCTTCTACTTCTGAAGCTTTATTGGAAACATGCTCAAAGACCATGANAATATTGCGTCATTTATCACTACAAAACAATAATTCACAGAATCACAGAATCACAGAATATTATGAGTTGGAAGGGACCCACAAGGATCATCTAGTCCAACTCACCGCCTAACACCCGTACAGAGACCGAGAGCACATCCCAGAGCGTAACACCAACCTAGATCCCTCACAGTCTAGCAGGCCACTCCGAGCCGGAAGGGGTCCAGGGTCATCCAGCCCTACACCCCCCAGCTAGACCATGTCACTAAGCTCCTCGTCCAGTCTTCTCTTAAACACCTCCAGGGATGGCGACTCCACCACCTCCCTGGGCAGCCCATTCCAATATGCAATTACTCTCTCTGTGAAAAACCGCTTCCTAACGTTAAGATTGAACCTCCCCTGGCGTAGCTTGAGGCCGTGCCCTCTTGTTCTGGTGTCGTCAGCCTGGAAGAAGAGGTCTACACCCATCTGGGTGTACACCCAATTCAATTCACAAACTAAGCCGTTCAAAACCAGCTACTGGAATGTTTTCTGAGAGTGTTGTGCTGTGTACACTGAAGCATCTGAAATTGCTTCTGGATTGCTCAGAATTCTAGGGATATCAAAGAAGCTGAAATGCAGCAGCACACAGAAGCCCAGATCTCCAAACTTCTTGTGGCAAGAAAACACAAACCCATAGGCACATGCTTGCCCTTTACAACAGACAGCAAAGCTGTGTCAGCACTAGCAGGAAAAGAAAAAGATTCACAGCTACACAGGTATCTTTATAATTTTCATATCTCAAAATGATGGCATTTCCAATAAAAGCTGCTTTTGAATCACCATTTACTTTTACAACTCACTTAGTTTCACAGCACTTTCTGTCTCCTACTGTTCACTCCTGAAAGAAGCTTTTCAGAGATCAATCCAGTCTATTAGGATTCTGGATGTTAAAATTGAATTTTTCTTGTCTACTTGCTCTTTTGAAAGGCTTAAAAGCTATTTGCAACAATAAAAAACTTGATTGGCAAAGCTTAACAAAGTGGACTAGAGCATATTCATGGGGGGGAAATGGCTAAAATTGTAAATTAAATGACAAAGAGTTTTTCTCAGTCTGCTCTTAAAACAAAATAGATGTGAAAATCGTTCCAAAACTTCTATAAGTAGTTAATAACGATTTTAGCAATGCACAGTACAACCTTTCAAATTACAGTCTGCAACAGTAATCAAAAAAAAAAATGAAAGTACAAAAGGAAAAGTGTCACAATGACTACCAAAGAAGTCTGTTGACCACTTTCACGTAAACCTCTAAAACATAGCAGTCAAAATTCCCTCAAGTAAAATACAGGAGATTTACTTGAAACACCATTACATCTCTTCCTGTGCAAATTACACCTTTTTTCCCCCATCACTCTTTTTCCTGTCTGCTCTGCCCCGTTTGCTCTCTCAAATAGCCTTTCTCTGCAATTCACCTTTATCCACCTGCCTGCAAGGGCAGTGCCCATCTGGAGAGTCCAGCACCACTCTGGGGAGAAATGCCTACATCCCTTCCAGCAAGGCAAAGACAGCTCTTAAACTGCCTGAACAGCTCTCAGTCAGAGCACCATGGACTTAAGTATTGCATCCCTATTTGACATTTTACTCTTCTGTTCTAAATTTTTGGGGTTTTCATTCACCAGCTCATGAGGGAAAAAAAGTAAGTTAACTATTTTGTTTTCTTTTTAACCTCTAGTTATGTGAACAGTGTTATACTGATAAAAATTGTATATTTTAAACATATATAAAAAATATATTTTAATATATATAAAAAAATATATATTTATTATCCCAATGGTGCATTTTGTTTTGTATGCTACTGCCACTACTTCCAAGGTATTTGCTTTAATACTCAGATAATTCTACCACCCCGAGTCAAAATTACTACCTTCTACTCAACATACCTTTCATTTACTTTAGTGCGAGGTTGTTTCAAATTCATCTACGGGGTAAGAGCAGGATAAATCTTTTGTCTGTTTAAAACTACAGCAAAATCACAGAACTGACATTTTTGTAATGGTGCTTCAACCTCATATGCCCATCTGATCATTTATTTTTTAAGTGTTCACCAGATATTTTTGACTTTTCACTGTTCAGTGATTCCAAATTACTGTTACCTGCAAGTGTAACAAATGTGTTAATCTTCTCAACTTCCAAATCAGTTACGTGATGTAAAAATCACTCCAAGTCACTTTCATTTTAGTCTACAAAAACCTTCTGGGCCTTTTTACTAAAACATTACCTTTTTTTTTTCAAATCATGTTTATGTCTGCAAAACTTTTCCAATTCACTACTCAATGCTTTTCTAATATAACAATCATTTTATATAATTAGCTTTCCTGTATCTGGTAATTTACTGTATCTAAACACACTTTTGTATTTCTTGGAGACGTAACAGAAAAAAAAAGTATTTGAAATGCCAACACAAATGAAATTTAACACAGAAAACTCAGAATTTGTTAATGATAAAACATGTAGTTATGAAAGACCGCACACAAGTCACTCACACAGCAAATTACTGCAGAGCCTGAGGGATTTACCCAAGGTAATTATACATACAAACCCATACACCTCAGTTAATACATCACATTGCACTAACACCTCGAGAACCATGTCTACACCTGAGCCATCTCAGTCCTCTGGTCATTTACTCTTTGCAAAATGACCTTTTTCTTTAGAATATCTATCTTTGCCAAGAGATAAAAGGTTCCCATGTGTGTAAGCCTACAGTATTAATCTAGACATTAAACACCTAATCAGACAACAGTAAATATTAAGGTCAAGAATTACCCATTACAGATTTAAAACACAATTGCTTACTTAGGGTTTTTTTTGCAAATCCAACATATAATTTATGTTTTGCATAAGTGTAAGATATGATTCAGTTATTTCTTTGTAGACTGAGCAGAATATTTTCTATTAATCTTCTAGGGACCTTTGTTTTATATTATTCTAATGTTGTGTATACATTTTTTTAAAACTCGCATAGAAAATATTATTAAAACCATGTGATTAAACTCATTACAGCCAATGATGAAAGCCTCTTTAGAGAATCTAGCATCTGGATTTGTTATATGATCCAAACTCATTCACTCAATGAGGTTTTTTACTCATCAAACATTCAGGTAATCAGAAATCTTTAAATCTTTTAATTACACTTTCCTGATGACATCAGCCTCAATTTCTGCATAGCTGCGATTTAGAATAAAACATGTTAATCAACTTTCTAAAAGCATTAACGGCAACCACCGTTGGTCCAAACCTACTTGGCTGTTTCTTTTATTTTCAAAAACATGAAGTTATTTTGCTTTCCCAGTATTTTGTGTAAATTTTATACAGATTATTTAATGAATATGTAAACTGTTTAAAAAGTATTTTCAAAGGGGAAAAATACCTGGTATTTACCCTGGTCAAATTCTATAGTCAGTGTGGTTTCACCTCTCTCTCTCTGTTAATGAGTGATAGGTCACACAAGTTGCAAAGACCTTACACAACAAATGACTTACCAGCTGGCTCACTGCTGGTCTGCCTCCGCTAAGTTAAGCCTGGCTCTGCTGTGTATTTACACCCAGCTTTAGACCACTCAGTCCCACAGCTCCTGCCTTAGCTCAAACGCAAGTGACAGGCAAAACCCTCCACGTACCTTCTCATACAATCCAGCGCCCGAATGAAGAAGTCTTTGTGAAGCTGATGCTCGTCCCTCAAGATGGAGCACTGCTCCAGCGTCACTGACATTGACGTCCGGTCTTTGGCACTTTTGCAACAGGTGAAGCGGACTCCGTTCAGCTTACGGCAGATCTGAAACACAGGCACGCGTCAGAGGAGGGCTCGTTCCACACCAGGCAAACTGTGCGACTCCTACAGTTTTGCAATTCCAGAAAATGAGCACGGAGAAGTACAAGTGCTTCTCAGGAAGAAAATTGGTGTTAAAAGTTCGTAACTCTAACCTAGGTTGTAAGGCTGCTGACCTGTGTCTCTGCAGTGAAATCAGTTATTGGCAGAGCTTTGGGGATGCTCATATTCTAAGTGTTATGCCCATGCTGGCCTGACATAGTGCCATGAAAGGTGAAAATGTACTGAAAAGAACTATTAATGTTTTCCTGTTTTGTTATAAATCTGCATAATTAATACTCTATGAAAATAGCAACAAAAGATTGTAGCTACTGATCTACAGCCTATTTGCAGTTTGTCCAAATGACACATTTTAAAGCAGATGTTCAGGGCTCATGTTAGCAGGGCAAGCCTACAAATAACCTGCTCACTGAGGAAAAAGGAAGTCCTTATTGTGTTCATGAGAGTGAGGCACACAATTCTGTACTGCAGTTGCAATCAAGTCTCTCTCCTCCCCATCCCAACATCCACTCAAAAGAAGCAAGAAAATGATAGTGGACCTAATAAAAAAAAATCTACCATGCTTAGCCCTAAAAAATTTCAGCAAGCCACTAAAATATCTACACATAGTACAGTTTACGAAACCATTACATCAAGTTTCCTAAACTCGAAATAAAAAGGATTTGTGGAAGACTAGGCTATAAAAGGAAAAGTTGCTCCACTGTTTCCTCACTTTCTTTGACAATACCCTTATTCAATGAAAGCTTAATTGTCTGAACATCCAATGAACGAAGAAAAACCTTGCTTTTTCTGTTTATGAAATTTGTTTTTGAAATTTGAAATTAAAGTCTATTTTCAACAGGTAAACTGTTCAATGTCTAACCCAGCCCTATGAAAATTTAACATAAAGGCTGACACGGATTGTCTACTTTAACTATATGCTTTAATAAAATTATAAGGGATAAGGGAAACATGACATTTCTAAGGAAAATTCCACACTTTGAGAATTAATCTGTGACTGTGCTTTGGGTTCCAACAATATTTTACTAGAAAAATGAAAAATTTTATGGACAACTGGTGTGCCCAAGTGTGAGTCTACCTTTCTGCTGACATAATTTCTCCTAAGAAAAGTTAATGCCTTCCTTTGTTTGCTCCTATCCTCAGAGAATCTTACGTATAACAGTATCAAAACCAGAAATAATAAGAATAGGGCAAGGCGATAAATTGCAGCAGCAATCATCCTAATGAACTTTCTGGCTTGGCTATCAAGTGAGAGCTTGTTGGATGAACTGGAGCAGGATCTTCATAATGTCACTCCAGCAAATAAGCATTTCTTCATGTGTTAATTGCATTCTCAGAAATTCTATTAAAATCAATGGCCCAGAAAATACTTACAGTCTTTAAGATCTTTGCGGTACCATGGTAAGGGCAATCACACAAGTTTAATTCACAGAATCAATTAATCAATTCTAACTTAGAACCCAAAGAGGTACAGGTTAGTGAAGGAGAACCTATGAGTGCTTGTTCTGGCCTATAATTCAAAACTGTAAAACTTAAATCGGAATAAGGATTTGAACAGTTGCAGTGGGATTTAAATAAAGTACTATATGATCATTTTCTTCAATAATGCTGAGAAAGAAGTGAACTGCTTAATAGAAAAGATTAATTCCCTTCACACTAGACTCTTTGGAAGCCCATGAGTCATTGTGACAATTGGACATGAATAAGTGACAGAAACCACCCAGGTAATTATTCTGGATTAGTGGTGGGCTATGATGCAGGGAAGGGAGACAACATACCAAATCTGACAGCATACAAGGCACTGGCTAGTGAGAGTCAGTTTTCAACTCAGAAGTGCTTTAGGCACAACGAGAAAATTACCATAGCCACCCACAAGCTTACTTTGCTTTAAAGTTCAGTACAAATGTCTCAATAATTTTAAAGTGGATTAAATAGAAAACAATATGTTCACTGAAATAATTAAATTAATAAATCCTTAGATTCTGATTTAAGGAGAAATGTAGGTTAACCTGATGGGCTAGCCCAGATAAATTCTTGGAATGATTCAGTTCACTAAGGAGCAGCAGTTAAGCCAAATAAAATCATAATAAAAAGGGCAAACACAATGTTCTGAAGCTCTAGAAATCTAATAAGGGACAATAGCAAATATGTATATAGTAATAGCATCATATCATAACACATGGTTTCTCGTTAGTGTACAGCCTGAATTTTATCCTCAAATTTGCTCATTTATTCTCCAAATATATTGAAGACATAGGAGAAGAAATAAACTTAATTTTTATTAGATTTATTCTCACAGTCCCATTACAACAGGGATAACATGCAGGTGCAGATAGATAGGCATAGCCACACAGAATCTCACAGAATCACAGAATNAAATCTATTGCAATAAAATGATATTGCACAGCTACCGAAATAACCAAGTTATATCCTTATATCCTTTTCAATAAATAAATGGAACATAGTATAACAGCATGTAGATCAATGATTTCAGAAATACACATTTCAGAAGGTTACAGTAAAGTAACATAAAGAGGAATAGAATTCAGAAAAGGGAAAATCTGAAACACTCTTTATGTCCAAAGAATGCATTTTGCCCATTAAACTATTTTTCAGGGAACTCAGACTAGATGATAGAATACAACTTTCAATATCCAGAAATTAAGCACATTCTGTTATATTCATTGTAGATAATTTTATATTATGCTGTACTGCTCTCTTTTACTTTTTAAAAATTCAATGTTTCATAGCAATTGCTGAACTGGTACTGCAAGAAAAGCTTATATTTTTACTTGCAAAGGATTTATACTTCAATAGTATATGACAATATTTATTAAACATATAGCAAAATGTTACCAGCAATATGAAAGTTACAGTACAGTTATTAATACAAAGTTAATATTGTCTTTTTCCCGGTTTTCCTTACTTTTCCATGAAAAGTCATAGAAAATTTTAATAATAACTTTGTATCAAATATTTATTTTCCTTGAAGAGTATGTACATTTGAAAGTCTCTCAAAACACAAAGTCTTGCTTCAATTTCAATAAATATCAAAGACTAAAGTCCCTCTTTGTATAAATGGGCAGAGATGAAAAAAAGTACTTTTTAAAATCTAAGACAGTTACCTGGCTGACCTTCACATTCCTGAAAAGCTTGAGATCCTTATAAACATCTAAGGATTTTTTTGTTGGCCTTTTTTTTTTTTAGCATGTCTATGCAAAACTCACTGAATTGGGAAACTGAAAGGAATTATGTGAATAAATCACAGAATCAGAATCAGAGAATCACAGAGAATACTATGAGTTGGAAGGGACCCACAAGGATCATCTAGTCCAACTCACCAGCTAACGCCCGTACAGAGATTGAACACACACCCCAGAGTGGTGAACATAAACTTAGTTCCCTCACAGGCGCATAGTCCACTCCAAGCCAGGAGGGACCTACAGGACCATCCAGCCCAACACCCCCCAGCTAGACCATGTCACTAAGCTCCTCATCCAGTCTTCTCTTAAACACCTCCAGGGATGGTGACTCCACCACCTCCCTGAGCAGTCCATTCCAATGAGCGATCACTCTCTGTGTGAAAAACCTCTTCCTAACATTCAGTCTAAACCTCCCTTGGCGTAGCTTAAGGCCATTTCTTTAGTCTGTCAAGTTCCTTCTGAAGGGCCCTCCTACCCTC
>WEKX01010916.1:13139-30105 GCA_013390025.1 Pitta sordida
AGTAAGCCAGGACTGTTGGTAAATTATGCAGAGTGGCTTGGCGAGTTTGTCTGCTAGTTCTTTCAATACCCTTGGATGGATCCCATCTGGTCCCATGGACTTATGAGAGTCCAAGCCACTCAGCAAGTCTCTGACTACCTCCTCTTGGATGACAAGGGGGTTATACTGCACTCCAACTCCTTCCATGAGCCTGCTGGTCCAGTTGTCCTGCAGGCAGTCTGTCTTACTGTTAAAAACAGAGGTAAAATATGTATTAAGTATTTCTGCCTTTTCCTCATCTTTGGTTACTATATTACCCTCTGCATCCAATAAGGAGTGAAGGTTGTTGCAGCAAAGCTAAAGCAAAGTAAATATTAATAATTGTTTGAAAAACAATTTTCTTTGTTTTCTCCCTGTGTCTGAATATCTGTCCTTTGCACTTCCTTTGCAACTCTTATCTATAAAAGCACTTTTTTTCACTGAAACTCAAAAGTTGAATACAGCAATAGTGAACAAAAGCCAGAGCAAGTAATTATGTCCCACACCATACCTCAAGGCTTATGAGTACTAAATAAAAATAAGTTATTTAGAATAACCACATTTTATATTATGAAAGAATGGATATGGTTTTAAACAACAACAACAGAAAGTTAGATAATGTAACTGAATTGTATCTGAACTGTACTGTATTTGTGTCATGAGGTGACATATTGAGTATCACCACTACAGCCATGTGTGATCACTCAAGGAAATGATTCTGCCTATACAGGGGATGACGGGCTGCCTCTGCCCAAACCCAGGCTCAATTAGTTGGAGAAAACACACAAGCCCCCTCCGCCCCCCCTTTTACCCTGTTGCACAACTCACTAAACTAAATGAGAAATCCTGCATGTGGGACACAACAACCCCAAGCAGCAACACAGGCCAGGAGAAGCTCTGCAGAAAAGGGTCTGGAAAATGTGGGGGACAAGGAAGCAACGAAGACCACTTCTTGTTCAAATTCTAACTGGTTCTACCACTTTAAAAATAGAAAAATGAAATACAGTTGCGGTCTTATTTGGGACCCGCATAGCCCGACTTCCACATTGAATGGCGGCCGTGCCGCTGCTGCCACTGGCCCCGCATCCACCGCTGCCCCTGCCGCCATCACCCGCGCCATGGCCACTGCCCGTGCTGCCCCCGCTGCTGCCCGTTCTGCCATCCTGGCATTGGCCCCGGCCGCTGCCGCTGTGGCTGTGGCGGTAAGTGGCGCATCCGCAGTTGTGAAACAGGTCTCCTACATCGCTAAAAAATCATGTCGCTAAGAACTGAAGCCAGAATATGGGGGGCCTGATGTGCAAGAGGGACGACTGTATCTGTAATTTAAGTGGAGGATGAAGAGAGACATTCATGAGTGGGATGAGAGACTATGAGAACAGATAATTTAGAGACACATTTCAGCACATCTAGCTATTTCAGCCATTGAGTTCTCCAATCTTATCCCTAAAACCCATTGCACTTGCAGTACCAGCAGGCATGCTGTTCATCATGTGAACATCTTTGAAATAAGAGAGCTTACCGTCGCAGCCAGCCACATGATTTCTACATTCTTTCTCTTTTTAGCCTGGATATTTTGATGGAGATTTTCTAGTAATCCCTTTAAATCATTTTGTTCTTGAAAACGTGGTAGACCTGCAAAAAATTATGATAGGATTGCTCATTACAATAAAGTTGTTGGTATGGTTGTCCTGAGTCAAGAATGTCCAGAGTAAAGAACAGGTCTATTATTTGCAGCCTTTTTTGGGAAAAAGGGATGGAAATTACAAGCGAAATATTTAGGGAATAAGCAAAGTTTGTCTTTCTGCATATTGGGTTCATCACGGAAAATTAAAGTGTCTTCAACTTTTATCTTACAAATGGATTGTGAAAACCAAAATCAAATCCCTGTTGTAGTTCTGTTCATCAACTATTACAGGCATTCAAGGCAAATCAGGAAAGACTGAGTTTATGAAAACTTGCTTTGATGGGATGATTTTTATTTTAAAGTCAAAATATTTTGCCTTTGTTTTCAAAATGAACCATCTAATTTTTTTTTAAATGATGCTTTAGTTGCTTATACTATAATGTAAGGTTAAACAGCACTAAATATGCCCTCTAAATATTAACAAATAATATTTCTTGGTATGAAATTAAATGTGGCTTTAATTTTGAAATACAAAATAATTTCAGGTTTACTTAAAATCCAAAATTTTACCTACTTGTTTTGGGTATGGCAGCTGAGCTGAAGTTTATTTATCATACATCTCTAGCAAAAATTCAAGTCGGCTATTTAATTTCCTCTTCTATTTTGTATGTACTATATATAGAAAAGTTTGGTTACAGTGTTATTTTTAAAATTAGTGAAGATTAAAACGAGTAGGAATAACAAAAATCTTGTTTTTGAAATTATTTCTTTTTATGGTGGTGAGGTAAAATGAAATTTAATAATCGTTATCACCAAAAAAGGCTCAGAATAAGTTGAAACAAAATGAAACCAAATTGATAAATAGATATAATTTCTTCAACGAGAAAATCTTAGTTGTTCCATCCAGTGGGGAAAAAACAACAACCCAAGCCAAAAGATTTATATTTAATTGAAAAAGTAAAAACGAGGTAACTATTAATGAAGGTCATTTTCTTATCCTGATCAAAGCTGGAATGATCCCTCTTATTGACAGGCTTTTACTTTTATATCTAATAAATTCTGTAGTTTCCCTTATCCATGATTAGTAAGAAGTGATTTAAATGCAGTCAAAAAGAACTACTTAAAATTTTTTCTAAGTTGTCTTACTCATATTGTACTGCCTAAACCAAAACAAAATGAAGGGAACAAAACCCAGAGAAAGTACAACAATCTTTTTGCAACAATCTTAACATGGATTGTTTTATCTCTGTATTATACACTTAGATGATACAGAGGACATAAAAATACATCACAACCTAGACTACTATGTTTCTTTAAACACACAATGCAAAGATGGTTTGAGATTATGGGAATGTTTCACTAGGTGAACATTTTCTTGTTTTCAGGCAGTTTTCCTTTTGTTCACAGCAACAATGCAGCATCTCAGAGGTGATTTCACCACAGGTAAAGCAAGAGTCCTGTAATTTATAATACTGCCAAATGAGCTGCACTTTGACTGGAAGTAATTGATGGCTTAAGTTCCTCATGTCACCAAGCAGTGTTAAACCATCAAATCAGTGTCAGAGATTATAAGGGGGAAGAGCCTGGAAGTAAAAAGTGACTCGTGGCCGTTACGTTGAGGGATTTCAAAACCATGCCTCTTCTCACATGGAACAACGTGATGCTGTGGGCGCTATGTATCAAACCAGCAACACCAATTTTATGCTTTCAGCTATTTGGGTTCAAAGTTGTTGTTTTCAATTAACAGTGTGCTACCAAACAACAATCTTATTTTTTTTGACCCTTATTTATCATTAGCTGTACTATAAAAACTATATTATTTTGATGCCTAAACCAGAGCTATATTTGGTTGGCATTTTTGGTAGGAATCTTTCTGGAAACACGGAATTTCCTGTAAGTGAATTAAAGAGATTAAAAAAGAGGTGAATTACTAAGCATATGTTCACCTAAAAGAAGATAGAAAGTCAGTGTTTGGGATATGCAGTTACAAGCCAGAACTTTATTGGCAAACGGCATTATAGATATGAGAAGAAAACTAGTAGGAAAGGTGGTAGCACCTTTCTAGGAGTGGAAAATTGAATTCTTTAAAATGGAATAGGTGAATGAAGCAGCAGGCAAGTGAGGCTGATAAAGGATGGTGTATGGAAAGTCTGGCAAACTGGGCTGTGAGTCTGCAAATTATGTCAGGCTTTATGAACCCTATTTGTAACTAACAGCTCTGGGAACCAGCTCCTGCACTTGTTTCGTAGCAGAAATTTGGCACTGCAGGAAAGTATCTGGAAAGGTGGGACAAAAACATCAAAAAGCCATCATGCTCCCATGCAGCTACACCACTAGAACTGCTGCCAGCTTCTATGGACGTTTGTGTTCCAGAGGTGGGGGAACAGGGAAGAGATCGAAGTCTTCCCCCAGATGAACAAGCTGGAGAGCTTCCAGGGAGCCGGTTTAAAAGACACATTCCTCCAAAGGAAAGGAGTGGTTCTGTACAATGGCAGGGAGCTACTGGGAAGAGTAATCAACACCAGCAGATGCTTCGTGTTTTGTAAAAATTTGTGCGAAGGAGAGACTCAATTCTTCTTAAAGGTAGAGAAAAAGTAAGAAGGTAATATTAACCAGAAAAAAGACACAATTAATTAGACAAACATAGTTCTAAAAAGTCCGCACACTCTGGAAGAAGTCCAGGAAGATTGTGTGGCTCGCTAATAATCTAGCAGGAAGAGAGTACAAGTTTAAATTCCGTTGATGAAAAGCAGCCAATACTATCTGCATGCAAATATTTGCTTTTATATAATCAAATCCATTCATGAGGCAGCAGATCTACCTTACACCTAACCCCAGATAAGGTTAGTTCTTCGAGGATATTTTCTTGGCAGGATTCCTCTAAATTAATTACTTAACTTCTTGTATGAATTTCTCTGTAGCAATCCTAGATATACTAGATCTGTGGGTGGATGGATGGGCACACTGCCCACTGTTTAGAAACAGAGCTTTCACTTCAAATTAACAAATTAAAACCATCTTGATATAAAAGATAAATATGTATTCATACACAGTGACATACCAAAGCTTTGCAAAGGATTTTAATCAGCAGTATTAACCATGAGGAGCTACACCCATTTGTAGGAACATAGATCTTCAGAGTCAAAAGATTCATGCCACACCCATCCACACGCACACAAAGAAACCTCCCAAAACCAAAGAAACAAAAGAAGGAGCAGAGATCTAAATCCAAGGTATTTCAAAACCAGGCTGTAAAATCTGCAACAGTTGAGACTGTGTCAATAGATTAGGCATTCAGATTACTTTAACAGTATTAGATTGATACAAATCATCTTTTCAGTCTTTGCTTTCAACAATGAGAGAAATGGTATAGTAATGTTCATGTTTATGATATCAACTTTCTATAAAATTAGAATACAGAGCCCATTTTAATGAAACCATGTTATTCATATCATTATGATGTGGCTCATTGCTTGTATTTGCATCTGCAGATTTCTCAGTGGTTCACCAGACCTCAATACATTTTCAAAATAAGAATAGAGGGAACGATCGAAACGGATGAAAATTCCTGCTGAGTATCTCTGTACAAATACAGGACTTTCCTCTATTTGAAATATTAAGAAATGTGTTATTTTAATAACTTAAAAGAGCTGTTTAGTTCATCATTACTCTGTTTCACTCTGCCTGTAGTCTCTTCTGTGATGTTGGGCCTGTAATCTCTATTAACTTCATCAGGGCTGTGTACAGGTACAGAATGTTTAACTTTATGGAACAAGTTATGGGATTGATGGATAGAACAAGTTATGGGATGATATCTAAAAGCTGCACACTAATGTTTTTCTAATACTACTGCCTTAAAATCTTTCACCTAGCAACATTTCTCAAAGCCATTTGGATATTGCATTATTTTGTACTCACAATCAGGAGGCATTTTTTCCGTAAATAACTTGTAATATTCTTTGAGAAGTTCTAGGTTTTCCTGGTTAATGTTTTCCTGCAATGTGGTATCTCCAAACCTAATAAAAGGCATAATAAATTATGAAAAGAACCCCACAAACCACAAGCCAAAACAAAGATAAATTATCCTTCAGAATTATTTCTTTACATAAAAAGATAACTTTGATTTTTGTATTATTTGTGTTTCCTTAAGTGTTGAATGTGTTAGATTTTGTGAACCATACAGTTGTTAAATTTTTGTGTGCTTTGGAACTAATATACATTTGGGATCAAGGTCATTACTCATGGATAATTTTTCCGAAGAATTATGAAAGAAGTAATCCATTTACAAATACAGCACATATTCTTTTTTGCCTTCAAAAATCCTGAATAAATGAATGGGCACTTTGAGGGAATTTCAAATGGCACCAGAGACAAAGAACACTGACACCTATATCTCTTACTGCTGTTGTTGCTTAGGTATAACAATTTCCACCAGAGCTGGACTATATTGAAGCGATACAAGATGGAAGAGACGCAAGTGTCGGGTGAAAAACCTGAAGAACTAACTTATCCTCTGGTCTGAGAATATTTGTTACAAATAGTCTAGCTGATTGCTTCTCTGGGCACATTCTCCCCCACGCTGCTCCTGGGATGTCAGTTGTCTCAGTTTCTTTCATCTGAAACTACTGAGAGAGCCCTTTCTCCTCTGAGCTCTGATTTCACTGTGGATCTGTGAAGATCTGGTGGAGATCTGTGTTATGACCCACAGAGCTGCACCGCTGCATTTAAACTTGCAGCAGCTCAGACCTCAGCAGTCACTCCATAGTGCTTCAGCTGCCTCAGGGGCATGTTCTGGGGTTATTTGCAGCAGTCAAGTCTGCTGGGAAAGCATCACCTGAATCCTCATTAACCTGCACCTCACAGAAAACCCTGGATGACTTTAGGCTTATCCATGAACTAACTACAGCTATGTAAAATAAACATCTTTCTCTCTGAGACCAAGATTTCTACAATAAGTCAGGTTTCACATAGGCTAAAATATAAAAAAATAAACATCCCTAGTACCTCTGCTTTAGGAGATATGAATGTAAAGACAGCAACATCCCTTAGGCAATTAGGGCCAGGTTTTTGCAACGCATCTTTAGAATATGTAGCCTTGAAATGGAGAAAAGGAAATGGAGGAGAACAGGAAAAGAGGAATGGACAAGGTATGTGAGAAAATCAGAAGGAGAAAAGGGAACACATATTAGAAGATAACAAATATTCTGCAACATCATGCACAAGGAAATCAAATATGTAAATGGGCCAAAGAGGAAAAGAAAAAGAAAAGACTCTGGTACTTTCTCAGCAGCCATTGCTGCAATGTTATGTGAATGTTTCTTTTAAATCAAGATATACTCTCAAGTGTACTTTACTGAAAAAAGAAAAAAAAAAAGATGTTTTCATCTAATAGAATAACATTTGCTAGAAATTTGCCAAAAAATGTATCTCTATTTTCATGTTCTTTATCCCACAAAAACCACCGTATTTTTTACCAGAAAGCATATGCAATGTTTCCAGTCTTGAAGAAAAATGTGCACCTTTAGGAGTTAAGTAATATTTTGAATTAAGTCAAAAGCAGACTGCAAATGCATGCAAAAAAAAGCTGGTTTTGCGTTGAATAATTCAACTTGACTTACTTGATAGATATTAATACATATTTATAGATACGCAGACATTATTTTTGCATTCATGGCTTTCTTCATGCACAATGTAAAATCAGCACTGTGAACATGCTTCCTGATACTTCACCTTCAAGTCAGACACCTTTTCACATGACTCCTCTACAAGTTCCCAGACAACCTGCAGGCTGTTTCTACATCTTGTTAAATCTTTCTTCAGAAAACTTGTGACACACAATTCTTCCTGCCTATCCCACCCACATAAGCTCTCACAAACTTGTCTTAGTTACTGCATATTCCTTTTTCTCTGATTTCGGAAAAATGAGTTTGTCCTCGTCACAATTGTCATGACTGATTTTGTTGTTTTTGTATGCTATTGTTTTGGTCATATTGCTCCTCCCAGAACTTTTATCGTTTTTATGAGAAAAAAAGAATAGGCTATTTTTCAATATAAGAATAAGAATATTCAAGAATAAGCTATTTTCATTTTCAAGAATCTTCTCTAACCAACTACTCACCAGTAAAATGGCAGTTTTCACTGTCTTTTGATTCAGTTTGTGTCTCCTATTTCAATTTTCTACCTATATTTTCTCTCACATCATGACTCCACTTGGAAAAGTCTCATTACCATAAACATCCAAAAAGCTACCTGATGACATTTCTTACTAGTCTCCCTTAAAAGACTGGTTTTACCTGGGTGTCTACAAAGAACAGGAGGTGAAACTGCAGTCGATCTTAACTTCTTGCTTATTTTCCAGGTCAAGGTTTGTCATTGTCTTGTGTTTTTGAATGTAACCTAAAGATATTTATTACGTCTTTTTGGTGCTTTGTTAACAAAACCAGTTTAAAGAGGTTTTTTAAAAACGTAGCTCTCACTGTTAACATCTACCTTGCAGTTTTAGCACTGCACCAATGTGACAATTTAACATGACTGACAGACACCCTTCCTTTGGAAGAGAAAATAGATTGGTGAAACTTTAGTTATTATTATACTAACTAATTAATTTCCAGCAATCATTTCAGAAGTGTAATATTGACATATCAGCCTTCACATCTCTACAAACGTACTACTCATGCATTCCCTATTACTAACTAGCGCTCCTCAACCCTGGAAAAAAAACCCAAAAAAGTTGAGAAAAATTCTCTCTATCTAGCTTATAACTCAACATCTTAAACCCCACCTTTAGCATAAAAGAATTTTGAATTTCCAAACTCTTGTTTGAGAATTTCAGGGTACTGTATAGAAATGAAATTCTACATCTGTGAAATAGAAATCCATTTCATATCTGCATCCAGAAGAAACAGCATTGACAGTGTGAAATGAAGCCCTTCATATGGTTGGACTTTTTCATTACCCTGTATTGTTTCATAGCTTGTGTTTAATTCCTTTAATACCTATTAAAATACACACTGAGTCAATGTAAGAGGGTCCAAGAGTAAATAACAAAAAATATTTATTTCTAATCCTGAGAGATATCATCTACTAGTATGGAGGACTTGGACAGAAAATGAAACAAGACATTTCCTTACCTCTCTGCAAGTGTTTGCTGTTCATTGATTCCTACATTAAAGAGTACTGGATACATGCGAAGAAGCTTTCCTTCTTTAATCTCTTGTGGCAGCAACTCAAACATCTTTGCTGGAAGTTGGACCTCAATAATATAATGCTCACTAGGAAAAATAAAAAGAAGAGTGAGGCTGGGAATGCTGAATGACTTGCTTAAAATAGCCATCCTAAATTATAGAGCATGTGTATACTTATACATCAATTCCTCTCTTTTTCTTTTAATTGAACCATAAAATGGGGTGATTCAGTTTGTTTGTTTTCAAAGCGTAACCAAACTGTTTTTAAAAAAGGTAGGTATATAACTATGTACTTTTGATACTGACTGCTTTACTGAAGTGAAAATTGGATTAATGATGAAAGCAGCAAAAAAAGTCCTCTGCCATAAGAATATCAATGAGAACATCTCGAATACTAAAATGCATCTTGCAGAGTTTAAAAAACAACTTCCTTCCAAAGTCACAGCCTGGTCCTGTAGCTGCTCTGATTTTGTGTTTCTTCTTGGTCCAACTTTATCAAAAATGCACTACTTTGGCAGAGAAACCAAATTCTGATCATGGGGAGGCCTCAAGTTGAACTTCTCCTGTCTTTGAGGACTGATGCCTGACCCCACAAGAGAAACAAGGGTTTGCTGCTAAACTTAGTTTTTATTAGCTTTCTTTTCATTATTAGAGCAATCAGTCTAATCAAAAAAGAACAGATTAGAACCAAATCCATTTGTTTCCAGGATCTGGCATTTTAATCAGAGGGCTGATCAATAACAAAGACTGATATTTCCTCTCCTGCAGAGCACATTTGGTATAGTACACCACCATGGAGTATCACAGCAAAAGCAGAGAAGGAAGATCTATATCCTACCTACAGAAACCAGGCCAAGGAAGTCATATAACTTTTATATGTGAATTTAAAATAAATAACTTCTTGTGCCTATTAAAATAAGAGCCTTGTAGGCTAGAACTAGTGTGTAATCTTTGAGCAAATGCCACATATTCCCTACTGAGAGGTAGTGTCAGTTCTGAATGGAGGATATGTGTCTCAGGGAGGGGTAAGGAAAACCAGAAGAGTTCTGCTCCCCAGATAAGTCTATTTTGCCTGTATTTTGTTCAGCTAATTCATCCATATGAAAGATAGAGCAAAAAGGATGGTAAAGAATGAGGTTCCAATGATGTCTGCATTCAATCTCAACCTGCATGTGGGCACTCCTGGTTACTCTCAAGTGCTACCAGAACATTTTTCTGTGATGGAGTGCTTTGATGGGGTTGAGAAGAAATGTTTGTTTAGACTAATTCGAAGAGCATACACTACTGAACCAAAATGCCAACAAATCACTGCACTGCTACATTTCACTGCCCCCAAAATCACAAAGAATCGCTGTATGTGAAGAACATTGAGAAATGCTGACCTTTAGGCATGATAAACTAACATCAGTACAATTTGAGAGCTTCCCCTTGCCTCACTTTTTCTTCTTTTTCAAGGTACGTTTGGAAATCTCAGAGATAATTCTTGGTAACATAAAAAAAAATCTGTTACCAATTGCAAAATGAAAACAACTTGTTTCTCATCACGTAAAGAAATGGTTATGAAGTTGTGGCAGAGCTGTCTAAAAAGTCCAGCAATGGTACCTAAGTCAGGTGGAGAAAAAAAAAGAATTCAAAGTATTGAAACCTAGAGGACATGTTTGACATTAGTTTACCGAAGATGTCACTGGTCTATGATTGTAATTAAATAAGAAATATTTAGAGAGCAGTAAATTTTATTGTAAAATGCCTTCTCCCTTTGATGTCTAGATCTAGTGCAGAGATATCAGGTGATTTTGTCATGAGATGGATAAGAAGGCTACAATTTTTTCCAATGAGAAGGAAAAATCAGTACATACTTTTTGACATTTAATGATCTTTCTGCAAAAGAGTAGAGGAATCCAGCATGTTTTAAGAGAATAAATAATAAAATAACATCTCTTTCAGAACAAGTTGCATAAAATTAGGTTTGAAATATTTAAATGTCAGGGTCAGCCACTCACAGCAGCAGGTTAACACACTGCTAGTCAATACCATGCACTTTGGATTGATTTGTTTGTGTACACAGAATCTCAAGCATAAGCCCTTCCCTAGAAAAAACAGTTCCAAGTGAATACCCTGACTCTTCAAGATAAGAATTTGCAGCTGTCTTGCATTCCTACAGTCTTTTAGTCTCATTTGATCAAGCCACATGATAAAAAACCCCAAAATTATCTAAAAATTGTGGGGTTCTTAAACATTAATTAGAAAATAACTAGGTTTTTCACTGTCTTGTCTTTTCACAATTGACGTTCAGTGCTGTCTGATAGGAACAGTCTCATCACAACTCTGAAAGGGATGGTGCTCCTTCAAATAAGCTTTAAAGATTTTTTTTTCCTGATACCAATTCCATCCAGTGAATACCTGCCAGTTATTACAGTACAGCAATCACAAGCTGTAACACTTCTTCCTACAGACTAACAGCTCCATCAATCCAGAATGCCTGAGGAAACTTAACATGAGGCAGCAGTGTGCCCAGGCAGTCAGAAAAGCCAATGGCATCCTGGCCTGCATCAGGAATAGTGTTGCCAGTCGGACTAGGGAAGTTATTCTTCCCCTGTACTCAGCACTGGTTAGGCCACATCTTGAACACTGTGTCCAGTCTGGGGCTCCTCAGTTTAAGAGGAATGTTGAGATCCTCGAAAGTGTCCAGAGAAGGGCAATGAGGATGGTGGAGGGACTGGGACATAAGTCCTACAAGGAACAACAGAGAGTTGGGGTTGTTCAGCCTGGAGAAGAGGAGGCTGAGGGGAGACCTTATCACTCTCTACAACTACCTGAAAGGGAGTTGTAGCCAGCTGGGAGTAGGTCTCTTCTCTCAGGCCCCCAGTGACAGAACGAGACAACACAGTCTCAAGCTGCATCAAGGGAGGTTCAAACTCGACATTAGGAAGAACTATTTCACAGAGAGAGTGATCTCTCAGTGGAATGGGCTGCCCAGGGAGATGGCGAAGTCACCGTCCCTGAAGGTGTTTAAGAAAGGACTGGATGATGTACTTAGTGGCATGATCTAGACAATAGAATCGTGTGTTGGTTACAGGATGGCTCTAGGTTAGGTAACATGTGATAGGTTGGACACAATGATCTCTATGGCCTTTTCCAACCTTACTAATTCTGTGATTCTGTGATCTTGAAGCTCAGGTCTCTTTCAAATCCAGGACCTCCTAGTGTGACAGTCCAGTGCACCACAGTAATGGCAGCAAGTCAGTAAACGTAGCTGCTAGATATTGCAAGACTTTTGACTGTTGTGATTTACAAAGGATGTATTTCTTCTGTTTTATCTATACACCATAATTATCTTAATTATTCCCAATGTGTTGCCTATCATACTCGAGCCTATCTTGCTATTTATTTCAATCCTTTCTCGGAAGGCCCATAGGATGAGAGTGAATCATCCAGAATAATTAAGTAAATCAGCAGTGAAAGCCCCCTTCAGAGGAAACATATATTTTCTAAGAGTTGGTGCTTTTAGCTGAATTTAATTTACAGTCATCTTAAGAATAATGATACTATTAAGGAAGTGATTTCTGCAAAAGTAAAAACATTTGGAGCTTCAGACTAGAATAGTAATGAAGATGAAAAATCAATTCCAATCTTGTTAACCCTCCAATAGCCACAATCAATTAAGTATTTCAGTTTATGTCTTGATATTCAGCAGAGCTAATGTGAGATTTATAAAGTATTAGTGGCTTGGTGGAAGATTTTCTGAGGTTCTGCATGTTCTGTGCAATTTCAGCACCTAAAATAGGCTTCTTTTTTTTGAAAATGACCGCTCAGTTTTGGCTTCCGAGTTTTTCTGTTTCCATCTTAAAACAATCAAGGCTTAACTCTTAGAACTGCAGTTTCATTTGTCACACTGAAGCACAAGTTCTGGACCTTTTAAAAAGAAAGTTTCCCTTTTAGAGGCAAATTCTGTAAATAATGACCTTGCTACTTGTATCCAGTATCTATGTATGAAAAATGCATCAGCACCTCAGCACAACCCAGATACTGTTTTGATTGATTTGTATTAGTAACCAGAACTTCTGGCTTTTCATCAGGAAACTAATATAGAGATTACTACTAGTTTCAAAAATCCCTACCACCACATTACATCTCCATTCACTTTCTGAAAAGCAAAACCACTGCACTTTCCATACAGAATTCAGCAACAAGAAAACAAATATCTGGGTTTCATGAGCTTCCTGGGCTCTAGGAAACAAAGTTCTTACCGCCTTCCAGTTATAATAGGCAAAAAATCTTCTGATTTGGCTTCAATGACTTTAAACATTACTTTCTGCAAATCTGAAATGCCCACAGCCATATCTTCTAGCATCCCTGCTTCTTCACCTGCATGGAACGATTAAAGAAGTCATTAGCAGAGTTGAGAGATCAGTCACTGTATAGGTCATAGTACAGCAATACAAAGACTATACTTTCCAGTTTGTGCATCCAAAAATCACAGCTCTAAACCCACATTAAAGTACCTTACATATAAACAGACTGATTTTTAAAACTGCTGACTAAAACTAAAACTGTGGCCTAAATGATCACTATTAAGCACCTCTGAAAATATCTGCATAGAAAAACATCAGAAAAGCTATTTTTGGCTATTCTAGAAGTGTTTTAAAAGGCTATCCTGATGGAGGACAAAGGTTTTGAGAAAACGACAATGGGCATCATGCAAAAGACAGTGTGACAGCAATCTCCAAGTGAGGAACTGCAATTGCCTGTGCATTAAAAATCTGCACAAATGCTAAATACCTCTTCTTTGGTAAAAATTTCCAATTTGAGGAAGGATTACATTCTATCTAGTTCAAAATATTTTGAAACATAAAGGTACTTTTCCCTCCAAATGTCCTTTTTAATACCTATCAAATAATGGCATCTGTAACAAATTAGGAATTAAACAGTTCTCAAGCCATCTTCACTAGTGTGGTCAGGGTAAAGACAGTAATTGTTGAAATTTGCTGCTTGGATTAGCTTTACAAACCTGGTATTTTGGATCGGGTCAAATACCTACACAAATGAAGACAGTTTTTATTAAACCCAAAATTTCCATGAGCTGTACTAAGGAAGGAGACTCCTGTATTAACATCAGTGTAGTTCAGCATTCTGCATGGAATAATTAGCAGGTACTGCTAACTGAGAATAAAACAGATGAGTAATTTTTGATACAGAATTCACAATACAGTATCAATGACTTCAGCTGTGCTATTATGTGGAAGTCTACTGTCTTCTAAGGATAATATTTGTTGGTTCAACAAGCCAAATTACTGGAAACAGAACAGAGTTTGAAATAAGAACTTCCTGGATAATCTTCTGATCTGGATATATAAAGAACTTAGTGCAAAGACAATACTTACTGTATGTACTGAGGAGTCCTTCATACTGCACGAGCAATCCAACAGTATGAAGCTGTTGTAAAAATCCTTGATCATGTAAACCTGTGTGCAATTTGATTATAAACCCACAGACCAATCCAGCGAGCTATAAAGACAATTAAAAAAAGTGAAATTAAGAGATACACTGTTACAAAACAGATAAAATGAGGCTTGCTGTCATTATATACAACAGAAGTAATATTTAGGTATTTGAGAATACAGCATAGATCTTTGTATTTAGAGATTATGCTACTGATACCAGTTTTTCTTCTGTGTATAGAGGCGTGAAATAGTCCCTTAATTTATATTAGATAAGCTTCCTTAGTTTTTTGGGGGGTTGTGTTATTTACACTGACATCAGTGAGACCAGAGACTCTGTTCACAGGCTATAAACACATAAGGTTGTGAATTATGATGGATTTGAAGGTGGTTCAGCACCTAATACAACTGAATCTCCCTGGCAATTGCACCCTAACTCCTTAGCTTTATATTAGAAATAGCATAAAACTTAGGGGAGAAATTAGATGAAATATTTAGAGAAAAATCTATCTACAGGAGAAGATGAAAAAAACTTCAGGTATTTACTAACAGAAGATCTGAGAAGAGACATGATAGTCTTCAAACAGAAATTACTGGTAAAAACTGAAAACAATCTGCTCTCTATTTACAAGGTGATCAGGAGAAAACAAATATCTAGCTTGAACTAGGACTTGCTAGATGTGGCTCTGGTAAGGCCACACCTGGAGTGCCATGTCCAGTTCTGGACTCCTCACAGAAACACCAGGAGCTAATGGAGAGCAGAGGGCCAAAAGATGAAGGTGCCTGGAGCAGCTCTCTTATGAGGAGAGGTTGCAGGAGCTGAGCCTGTTTAGTCTGGAGAAGAGAGACTGAGGGGGGATCTCACTAATGCATATAAATATTTCACAGGCGGGTGCCAAGAGGGCAGTGCCAGACTCTTTTCAGTGATATCCAGTGACAGGATGAGGAGCAATGGCCATAAACTGAAACACAAGAAGTTTCACCTCAACATAAGGAAGAACTTCTTTACATTGAGGGTGGTAGAACACTAGAACAGGCTGCTCAGGGAGGTTGTCTCCCTCTCTGGAGACGTTCCAAACCCACCTAGATGTGTTCCTGTGTAACCTGCCTCACACAATCCTGCCTTGGCAGGAGGGGTTGAACTAGATGATCTCCAGAGGTCCCTTCCAACCTTAACGATTCTGTGATCCTGAATAACAGCAACTAATATTTGAGGCTAGACTTGAGAACCATATAATCTAGGAAGTCTAAAAACAGCTATATGGATCCTTTGTGCAAAAGGAGATTAGGCAACTTTTTTCAGTCCATTGCAGGCCTGTTTCTCTGACTCAGTAATACAATTACGATGGATTTCAATGTATTATTAATTTCCCTATCACATTATAAAATATCCAGATGAATGTCATAGAAAACATATGAAAAAGGTGTGTCAAATTGGAAAAAGAAAAAAACCTCAAAACCAACACATACACACACCCCCCCCCTCCCACCATGAACATTGGCACGAACAGTATTGCTTAATTACAACAACAGTAGGAAATCAGTGACATAAGACAACGTACTGCTTGACTAAAGACGATGTCTCTCCTTAGGGTCAGCATCAAACATTGGGGCAAACCACAGGCCAGTTCCTGGAGCAGAACAAATGCCATGGACTGCTTCGCCCTGGTCACCACCTCTCCCATGCAGTCCTTCAGCGTAATCACCAGCGGGTAAAGTTGTTCATACCAGTCACCTGGAACAAGACAGATGATTCTTTCCAAAAGGAAGAACTTCCAGTGAAAAACCCTTTTTTGCATGGAAAGAGGGCTGCAGTTGCTGGATAGGTCATTTTACACTTTAAAATGACCCTGCAGCATATTATGGTACCATAAGTGCCACCTGAGAACATGTTTAGAGGTAGGACTAAATCCCCAGCCTGAATCCAACTACATCCTGAAACAATGACCTTTATTAACAGTCCTAACGTCTCTGTAAAATTTGTATTTATGTGCCATAAACACCATATGGGGAGATGAGAAAATTCATTTAGCACAAGATGAGCGCAGTGGAGATGAAGATCTTTCTAGGACTGATTACTGGCTACATAAGAAGTGAAGCAGCATCAAAAAACAAAGAGGGGAAGAAAAACGTATATTTATGAAAAAGTGGGTGCTTCTCTCTATATTTCTCTTTAAATTTTTTGGGATATGGAACTCTTTTTTTTTTTTTCAGCTACTTTGAGCAGAGAGATTTAGAATTATTTTGAAACATGTTTTGCTCTCTTGAAATACATGCTAGGACTATCAGAAAACAAAAACTAGGGAAATGCTTGAGAAATGGGACCCCTTAATATATTACAAATGAAACAAAGTGATAACTAGGAATAGAGGAAAATCAGAACAGCTTCCACAGACTTGCCCAATCACCAAACTATTTCTAAATTTTACAGGGAATTTAATAAAATCAGGCCTGCATTGTAGTTGCATATGGCTTTGCATACCCCCTAAGTTGAGCAAATAATAAAAACAAATCACCCTCCTTCAGAATCTACATCTCAGTTTCATTGTTCTAGTTTAAAATGAAAGAGAAAACACTTCAGAAGGATCTATATAAAAATTGGGAATATAACTGCCTGGATACAGTCCATCACTGGCTCATGTTTTCTGTAGATTAGTGTAATTAAGAATCAATGATAATTAAAATCTATCCCATTTAAATTG
>WEKX01010916.1:30349-45774 GCA_013390025.1 Pitta sordida
TTTTTTTAGTTTTCTCCTTCAGGAGAAGTTGGGGTGGGTCTCTGGCATCCAGCCAGGGTCAAACCACGACAAATTGCAATTAGGTGCAAGATAGCAGCATATTGTTTCAGGTAACATTCTGAGTCAGGCCAATGAAAGACTCATTAGTACTGAAGAAGTTCTTTAGGCAGGAAGACATAGATGTCTGTCAGTTTGGCTAAACTCCAGGAAAACACACAAATTAACAAAGTTTTAGCCAAGAAGACTGGAGAGAACTTTGAAAGTCAGGCTGGTTCCTTTGCAAATAATGTCTTTGTGGTCAGACAATATGTTTTAACACAGTCATACATATTTACGTGTGAGTAATACAGACTGACGAACCATTCCTGGAAAACAGCAGTTATGAAATGAGAGCCATCATGACTAAAATAGACCATAAGCCATCCTCAGGTTACATACTCCAGCAAAACGAGGTGATTTTATACATGCCACTGACTACTGGAGTACTGACATACCGCATGCCAAACTCTGGTGTGCACATTTTAAATAGACTGCTGAATAAATGGAGAGCTTGCAGAGGAGAGCTACCAAGATTTAGAGTTTAATCTCCTTAATCCGATGAAAAAGGCTGAGCAGCAACTTGATTTCCCCTCTTTATGAGGAGAAAATAACAAGTACTAACAGGGGTGTTTACTCTAGGGAATAAAAGCAAAAGAACAACCAAAGGCCAGAGGCTACTGCAAGACAGCTGAATTTAGAAATAAGGTACACAACGAGGTGTGATACACTGAAAGTTAGACTAGACAGGCTAGGCAATCGAAACTCTTCTTTCAAGTCTTAAATTACAGTCATTTATTAAATTAATCCATAAACACCTGCAAATGAGAGCAACTGCAGCAAAATAAGATAAAAGATGAAATACATAGTGAACCAATAAGCACGAATGCCGGAGGGTAGAAAGGCCCTCCAGAGGGACCTTGACAGACTGGAGGGATGGGCAGGCTTCAACAGCATGAGGTTTAACAAGACTAAGTGCCGGGTTCTTCACTTCGGCCATAACAACCCCATGCACCGCTATCGGCTGGGGGAGGAGTGGCTCGAGGCTAGTGAAGTGGAGAGAGACTTAGGTGTACTGATCGATAGGAAACTCAATATGAGCCAGCAGTGCGCCCAGGTGGCTAAGAAGGCCAATGGCATCCTGGCCTGCATCAGGAACAGTGTGGTCAGTCGGTCCAGGGAGGTCGTCCTTCCCCTNCAACTCATAATATTCTGTGATTCTGTGTGTGATTCTGTGAATGTATGTGATAAGGATAGAGCTTGTTGCCTGCTTCTGTTTTCAGCAAATAATGAAAAAGATCATACTTGGTCACTTTATAGTAGACTTGAAGGTACAGCAAATAGATATGTGTTCCACTTTCACAGGAAAGTAGGGCTGGATGCAGACACAGCCAAGGATCTTGCAAGTACTCTGACAGCCAGGGCAAGAGTAAAAACTGAATTTCTAGAAGTAACCACATTTTGTGAACCTGCTATTACAATTTCAAGGTATGTGGATGGAGCTAAAGAGGTTTTCTGACACTCTTTTTAATAAAAGAAGAGCATATAATGACAGGACAAGGGGGAGTGAAATAAACAGAGAAAATTTAAATTAAATATTAGGACAAAATTCTTTACTGTGAGGGTGTTGAGGCACTGGCACAAATTGCCCAGGGAAGTTGTGGATGCCCCATCCCTGGATGTGTTCAATGTCAGGTTGCATGGAGCTCTGAGCAACCTGGTCTAGTGAAAGGTGTCCCAGCCCATGATAGGGGAGTTGGAACTAGATGATCCCTTCCAGGAACTAGAAGTTCCCTTCCAACTCAAATCCTTCTTTGATTCTATGAACAAAGGGGATCACATACTGGCCACAAGTCACAAAACACTAGATCTGTTTCTACTGAGCTGCCACTTCACCCATTCATCGGCACTGTGCATTTCTGCTTTTTTAGGAACACTGTACTTCCTTTACTGAACTGCATCCTAATACTTCAGTTCTCTGTTTCATCAAGATCCATTTTAATCCTCCTCCCATGGTTCTTAAAGCATCTCCCAGCTTTAAGCATCTGCAAATTTTATAAGCATCATTCATATTTCATAAACCAAGTCAGTAATGAAAATATTGAATAATACTGGACCCAGAACAAATGTAAGTGGATTGTCCTTCATGTAGCCTTCCAGGCTGGCAGTAAAAAACTGATAACTACCTTCTATTGTATGCTCCAAATTATTTTGGACATACCTTTTGGTAGCATCAAGATAATTTTCTCACAACAATTTTTTGTGGAGGAGACTACATGTTCGGAATACACTTACCAACATAAGTAATTTTTGTCTGCAATAGTTGCTTTAAAGAGGAAATCAAAGATTTGAAATTCTCAGAGCTCAGTTTTTCATTAAAGGACATTCACACTAAATTTATTAAAAATAAATCCTACTGAGTATTTAGTGTCCCAAAGAATACAGAACTTTACTTGCATATCTGTTTGGTTTTTTTGAAACAATAAAAGGTGTAAGTTTGTAGAAAAACCCTAGTTACTGAGGAAAGACAAATAGTTATAGAATATAAATAGAGCAGTATATGTCAAAAGGACACGTTTTCCATAACAATCATCCACTCTTTGTTCACACTGAAAATTCTTGATCTCAATTAATAAGAATGTCCATTCCCCAGAAGGTGGAGCTAGTTGGCAAATCAAGAGAGTGAGTGTATGTACTGTTCCTTGAAATAAAAGGATGTTTATGAATGGACAAGTGTATTCTCATGTTTATCCTTTTATTTGATTCAAAATAAGTGGTGTATCAAGGACTGAAGTCTCAGAAAAAAAACTCAGAATAAAACAAATATAGGTGATTAATCTCTAGTCTGTTAAAACCGTCATGTGCCACTTGTTATGCATGATATCCTGTTGCAAGTACTCCAGCAAGAATATAATCAGGGTCATTCATTAACAATGCACAAAGCTGTAGAAACATAACAGAATAACTTATTTATAAGCAAATAGTGCAGGTTATAAATTGTTCCTTGAAACTTAGAGGCACTGTGAAACTGATGTTTATAAAACCAATGAAACAACCACATTGTATTTTGATGCTTACAAGTAAATCCGTGTACTTTGAAATATTGTTTTATACACAAGGGATAAAAATGGAATGTTAATATAATTCATAAGGAGATATTATTTGTAAAGTGAGATTTAAAATCCTGGCCTAAATTCAGATTTAGATTAGACTACTCAACTTGCCCCAGGGTTGTTGATATGTGAGGATGCTACTTGGTTCTGAGCTACTAATAGAATGCATAAAGGAGTTCTCCTATGATGACTGATGATAAACCTTTGTAGAATCTCTTCAGGAACGGAATATGTAGTACAAATTATTGCTTTTTTGTTTAACATATTCACTGACTCAATCCAGTACTGACACTTCAGGCGTCAAATTTCTTTTCAATTAAAATCACAAGATTTGCATTCAAAACACAGTGGAAAATCCTCCAAAGAAGGATGAAGAATTAATCAAATGAGTCAATATCTCAAAAAAACAATAAAGGACCAAGAAGAGAAGCAACAAGGAAACTCCAGGACAACTGCCTGGGTGCTAAAATGACAAAGGCAGTTTGGAATATTTAGCATCCAAACAAAAGTGTCAAAACCAACTGATGAAGCAAGGAAACGGAATTCAAAAATTGTGCTAGTCAGCCACTGGAAAGAAAACTGAAGGCATAAACACCAAACGCATTAAGATGAAAAGTACAGAGATGAAATTAAAAAAATAGTACCACCACATCCATTGCTATGAGAGTTGTGGCAGTTCAGTCTATGACAGGATTTGCCCTTTGGTTACTGGAAAATGCCCTTCCGTCCCATGTTCCCTTAATAAAAAGACAAATGACCTGCTTAGTGTTCAGCCAGTCAGATCTGCATGCTCATATTCAAGTTGCAATATGTCAAACTGCACGTTAAATTTGATAAATTTTGGCAGAAAAGCAAGCTCTTGCTCTTTTCAAAGTCAGGCCCACTGAAGTGCCTATTAAAATATGCTGGTAACAATAGGAAAAGCTCCAGTGTTTTGGAATAGCACTCCTATCTCCTCTTGCCCTGGTAACAGTGAAAAAAGCCAATTGTGTCTCTGCTCTTTGTGCCCCCTAAAATCAGAGGATGGTTTCAAGTCACCTCAGAACTTAAATGGTATGAAGCTAAACACTAAACCTGAAATTAAAAGCAGAAGAAATCATAACGTCCTGCTCTGAAAGGAACAGAGGGCACTGCAGACATAATAATGAATGTAACAGCAGCTACCCACCATTTAACTTTTCACTAATAACTTATTTCCTTACTACCTGAACATAAAAATAATCCACAATAGAATTAAAATAATAGAGGTAAAAAACCACAAATGAGTTATCTTGATATCACAACTTAAACATTAGACAAACTCTGTTTTAAGGAAAAAGACAGGCAAATCAAACCAACCGACAGCAGCAACAAATCTGTCAAGAACAACTAGTGTAAAAAGCATGAAATAATTAACCCACAATCTGAATTTACTCACCTAGGACAGGAACATTTCTTTTCTTAAGAGAGGTTTGAAATCTGACTTAAAAGAGTTCATGTATTCAACTTTGCACCATAAAAACATCAGCTTCCTTTTTCTTCATCATGCCCTCAGCTCTTGGAGCTCAGTTTAACTCCAGCATGAGGGCTGAGCTCTTTGAGAGAGGATATGGTTTTAATGCTCATAAAGCTGCAGCAGCTCTCACAGGTACACCAAAAACCTGAATAAGTCTTCCTTGTATTCCTGCACTTAGTATAGTGGTCTTACTTGGCATGGTTTGGGCATGCAGAAGAATGATTTTGAATTCTTGGGATTTATTATTCCATTGCAATTATCCAAGATTTTCTACGTTGTCACATGACTTAATAGTGAAAGTTGATACCATCTAATGATACATATACAAGTGACTCAGCAGGCTTAATCACAATGAAAAGACAAGAAGGCGAATGCAATAAAAAGACAAAGCTAATGAAATCTAATACTATACTCAAAATATAGGAGTAATCTTGCTCTATGAGTGTTGCGCAACAAAATATTCCGATACTTTGTTTCAGTTTGTTGATCCAGTTAAGTAGTCTTCCTTTCTCTTACAAGGTGTTAAGCCTCTGTCTATAGCCAAACTTCTCAGAGAAAGTACTGCTGAAGGGGTTGTTTTGTATGCTGGGCTACACATAGCCCAGATAAGGATCCTATCAAAGAGAAAAGGATGATACAAAAGTGAGAGGGAAAGGGTGAAAAAAAGGCAGAAGTAGAACTGATGCAAAGATAAGCTTAAGGGAATGGGAAAGAAAAATGTGAGGAAAAGGAAAGGAAGGGAAAACCTTTCAGAAGTGCTTACTTAAAACAAATGGCGTTTGCTACTCAAGCAAAAAATTTTCAACTTCCTGACTGAAAGATAACTTACAGTAAAAGCTCTTTTGAAGATGCAAACAGATGGCCTTATTTCACATTTCTATCAGCATTGCACTGGGAAGGAATGCACTGAAATGATGCAGTGCCCATCCCTAGAGCACTGAAAGTCAGAAAAGTCCCCAATAGGTATCAGATAATTTAAAAAATTAACCTACATGTGCCTGTAGCAATGTGGTTATGAACAGATGTTTTCCTTAATTCCAGCTAGAAATTTCACCATTCCCCAGGTGCTACTTGCCATTTATGCCAGAGGTTATCACTGGTCAACTCATCTGCCCAGCAACAGAGCTCATGATTCTGTAATTCACTTAAGGCAAAATGCATGTGTAATCACACTGCCAAACCAAATTGTTTGAGATAGTGGTGGATCTGCTACGTAGCAAATCAGGGAGTTCTCCCACAGAGCCAGAGCTGAGTGATGGCTGTGATGTTGTGCTACAAGGAGCAGATGGAAACAACATCCTCTCTCAGCAGCAAGAGCAAACTGCTGTGTTTCACTGGCACCTCTAATGCTGCAGGACAGGCTTTCACATTCCAACTCTCATAGAAAATGAAAAAGGCAAAAGTAAAAAGAATATAATGCTGCCACATATTTCTCCAAGGCAAATCAGTCTAGAGTTAAAAGAACAACAAAAAACTCCCCTCTCCTTTAAAATCCTTCTACTCTTTCTGATTTATCCTGCAGAGAAATCATAATCCTGCAACTGATGAAACCATAGCATGTTTCCTTGGTAACTGTAACTCAAATTCAGACTTAAGAATACACTCAAAGGTCAGACTGCATGAAAAGTTAAGGCTAAGGAAGGTGTAATTCAAGTTGAAAGGCAAGTACAGGAAAAAAGTGCCACCGATATTTCTGATTACAAAAATTCCAAACAATAAATAAAAACATGTTTGGAAAAAAAGAATGAGATCAGATGATGTCACTACTGAGACTGTAAAGTTAAACCAACCTTGTGAAGCTCTGAATATATTTTATAACAACGTCTGCAGTTGTAGGAATATGTTATTGCATCAAATTTTTGTCATAACATTTTCTATAATCTAAAATGAACATGCTTGCAATCTTTGAAATCTTTTTCGTTGCTTTATGCTACCAAAAAACCTGTATTAAACCAGTCAGATTTATTAAATGAGCAAAAATTTCAGCCCATACTTTAATCATACTTTTCAATGTCTTGGTCAAAACCCTATGTAGTCTTTTTTTCCTACAAACAGTAGCACAAATTTTCTTAGGATCAACTCCAGCACTAAGGCAGTTTCAGACACAAAGATCTAACTGTGTCCATACATTTACAGTTTTAAAGAATCCATTATGCTTAAATTATGGTATTATATATAATAGCAAGATATGGCAATTTTTTCAGTTATGCCATGTTTGTGAATTGTAAAGTAGCGTAAAATTCTGTAATTTTAGAAATGAATCTATGGATATACACACAGTACCATTTTTATATCTAGGCAAGTGTTATGAACTCATACAACCAGGCTTCCAATGTAAAAATGGAGCAGAATTAAGGCCAAAACTATAATTCTAAACTTGGAATCTCAAGTTCTATGTAGGTGCTTCACAGTGCACCCTCAGGGCTTCACATTAAATTTCATGGGGGAGGCAGGGAAAAACAAACATAAATCCACACTCTCATAGAGAAGTCAAGCATGAAAAATTCTGGCCCCAAAGGCAAAGGTTTTGAAAATCATTAGGCAACCAACTTTGGCACACACCTGGATAGTTCTTCAGAAAGCTCCATCTTTAAAGTTAGTCCTATAAAAGAAAGCAATTTTAAAACGTCCCCATTTCTATATAACTTTGAATGTCCTGTAAGCTGTGAAAAGTATTCCACAACGTTGTCATGAAAACATCATTAGGAAATTGTGTCTTCCTCAGGATTAGAACGTGAAAACAGAGCAGTCTGTCCCAAAAATCTACAGTTCTCAGGTGATGGTGTGTCAGAGAGCTTTCAGGACTGCTCAAAAAAGCACTGACTCTGCTCTCATGGAAGGGCACTTGCACTGATTCAAGATAAATAGAGAAGGCCCTGAATGAGGGAAAAAGAGAAGAATTTATTCCAGCACCATAGCATCTTGATATTCTTTGTGTCCTTGGCCCGCAGCTCCAGAAGACATTTCTCAGCTGGATGAAACCGATGTATAATTTTCTGACCATTATAATTATCATTATTGCTTAGCAAGAGGTACCTTTCACTCTATTTGATGACTATTACAGTACTTAAAATGAGGCAACTTTTTTGTAACTACAATGAAATATTCAAATGGACTGGTTAAATTGATTTCATGGCTCATATGGAATAACTGAGGACATGTTTAGAAGGTTGAAGAACTGACTGAAGAGTGAAGGAAAACCTGTAAATGTTCATGTTGCTAAGGATGTCAGAAAGCATCCCAAAATAATTATCCTAAATCATACCTTTTTTTTCAGACTGAAGAGGGAGGTCTGGAAATCTGAACTTTTGTTCCATAACTACAAAATACAGATAAGAACCATGATGGACAATGATCCTTGTGGGTCCCTTCCAACTCAGAATATTCTGTGCTTCTGCGACATGCATGTCTATGTAAGCACAGACAAAGAAACTTGGGGGAAAGTTTGGGTGAAAATGTACTACCACTACCTTACCTGCAAAACATTTTTAATACTCACACTGGATTTCTGCTAACAATTGTAGAAAAGCTTGTTAGCATGAGTGGGCAGAGAAGGGAGTTAGGCACAAGAACAAACACTGAATTTTGCTCTTTTCACTTTTTAAAGACTCTTTCAACTTGAAAACTACATCTACCTAACTGTTGAATATTCGTACCTTCTTCTATGAGAAAGATATGAAAAATATAGAAGGTTATGCTGATACTTTGCCCCTGCAAGCCTTCACTAGAGAACAAGGATGATATCATCTATCTCTCTAACGCTACAGGGGTACGTGTATGAGAGAAACTTAGAGAAGCAAACAGACAAGAAATACTCTGCTCTCAGGACTATTCGTACAAAAATAAGTCCAACATATCTGGCACAGAAAACAAGAATTCCAGGATCCCAGCATGAGTCTCTCCTATTGGTAAAAACGTGGATGCTGCAGCTGCATTAAAAATCAATACTACATCCAAAATCTTTTGTACAAAACTCACCAGTACTACATAAATAACACATAACAGTAAAAATAATTTTAATTCTGGTTGTGTAAGAAAGAAATTATAAATGAGTACTAATAACTTTAAAATCCTTTATGTAAAATGATGTTATTAAATTTGGGGGGAAATATGTAAATGAAGATAAAATGCATAATTAAAAACAAAGCCAACATACAAACTTAAATTATACAAAGATCCATAAAATGAAGTAGTTGAGTTGTTTGGTGTTTTTATATTTATTTGGGGGTTTTGATGGCAGAGTGGCATATGGGTTTGTTCATATTTCTTTCTATTTTTACCACAACCATTACCACCAAGGAGCTATTTCAATTGTTGCAAACACTTGCACATCAAAAAGTCTCATCAAGGTTATTAGGCAGATCTAATCTATGCTCTGAGAAAGCAAACAGGAATAAACCATAGGAGAAGATCATATGATTTGGTGACAAGGACCCACTGTGGACAAAGTTTTCTTGGCATCATCTCATGGAATCACTCTACTAAGTCTTCGGTAATGACAGACCAATGCATTTAGGTAAACATAAATTTTAGCGAATCAGAGAACAAAAATCAGTGTATCACCTCAGAGAAGTGGAAATGTTTACAGAATAACAGTGATAGAGAACATTCACCTTTCCTTACAACTTTTCTATGGGGTAAGACACACTCTAATTTTTTTTTCCTCAAAATAGTACATTAAATTAAAACCTAAATTAAATGGAAGGGTATCAGCCTTCACCTGAAAACACTGTATTTTCAAAATGTTTACACTGTACCTAAAATTATTGAGCATGGCAAGAAATCTGAGCAGATTGATAATCAGCCCTCCTCAAGTGTGCAAAATTTTGCTATTAGCATTCTTACCAAAGATAGCATGGAGTCTTCTCTAGGTAAGTTTTCTGTAACTTTTCCCTTTTTTATTTACTCTAGTCAATGATTTAAACTAAAAGATTGCTTACCATCTGTATGCAACGCCTTGCAATCTTCTGCTGAAGGGTCATCTTCATCCTCTTTGCTGCTGCTGACATTGTCTTTATCAAGCAGCCTGTCCACCATGGCAATAACGCAGTTTAAACTCTTTCCCACATTTGCCCACACCCTGTCCTGGAAAGAGCAGAATTATCACTGCATTTTACTGCAGAAGAAAAAAAGTTATGAACACAAAGTGGAGACACAGTTGCGCAAATTACTAGAAACATTGGATATCAGCATATTACTCTTTTTCTCTAATTCTTTGGGACACTGGGGTTCGATTCCCCGATGAGGAGGCAGTGGTGACATTTAAGAATTGGACTCGGTGATCTTTATGGGTTCCTTCCAACTCAGACTATTCTGTGATTCAGCGTATTACCAAGTTGAGCCTTTTCATGGAGTTATTTTCTTGCAGCAACTGTAAGGGTTTTCAGACACTGAAGAACAAATGTGTTTCAAACTCTAAATGAAAATTCAAGCTAAGTTTCAGGTCCAATCACAAGGAATTGAGCAGCTTGAAATAATTTGAAATAACACCATAAGAGTGCAGACGCTCAAAGCCTTGCCAAATTAATTCTTGTGAGGAACTTCCAATTTGCTATAGTACAGTCAACCCTCTTCTACTTTGTGCCCCCCCATATTGCGGCTTCACATCTTAGCGGCATGATTCTTCAGTGATTAAGGAGGCCAGTTTCACAACTGCACATGCGTGACCTGACACGCATGAATATTCAAAGTAGGCAGTCATGAATATGCAAATTTTCACATGCACGGCCTCCCACAGCACAGCTTGGGGTGGCCGCCCATGCTGCGGCAGCGCGATGCATCTGTACCAGGTGAGCATCACTCCCACAGCAGCTCAGCTCTGAGCGAGGAGGTTTTGTGCAGTTATGAAAGATTGACACACTCTCAGGTTAGATGTGGTGCCCAAGACTTTCTTGGGGTAGACTTAGTGTCCGAGACCAGACAACCTCCCTGCAGGTAGTTGTAACCCACTCCCAGCATGATGGAGAAAATCCCTCAACCCGAGATCCCACTCAAAACACCAATTCCAAAAAACCCCCAAAAAACCGGAAGTCCCAACCACAACAAAATACAGGTAGAAAAATGGTAACGACGTCCGCCGGCTCTCGTCAGGGAAAGACAGGTGCCGATGTTCTCGAGATCAGCTGGGAGGAAAGTCCAGGGCAGCAGACTCCTGGAGTGAAGCGAGGAGGAAGAGAGCAATTCCTTTTGCCCTTGGACTTTTTGAAGGCTCCAGCCGTCCCACCTCCAGTAGTTCTTCCCTCCGTCCAATGAAGTGATGCTCCGAACTGTCAGTCTCCTCTGTCTTCCGGGAGCACCAGTGTTTTATGTCATCATTGGGGTGACCTCCAGACCCTCCCACATGACTGCACCCCTCCCCAGCCCCAGCAGGGAACCGGGCAGGGGCATCACCGCCCGCTGCCGGTACCACCTCTCCTGCATGCCTCTGCCGCCAGCATCACTCCAGCGGTGCTGAGGAGAGGGGCGAGGGGGGTGGAGAAGAGGCCGCACCGCCACCCTGCGGTGAGGAGGGGGATGAGGGGAAAATCCACGACGCCACCCTGCCCCCATCTTGGGACAAAATGGAAAAAATTCACAAAGAAAATCAGGTCCATGTGGGTTAACCCATGACAGAGGTCCATTTTGGGACTGCGCATGCGTAACCTGACACACATGAAAATTCAAAGTAGGTAGTCATGAATATACAAATTCCTCCCCCATCGCCCGTGCCGCTGCTGCCCATTCCCCATGGTACTCCTCCACCCGCTGCAGCTGCCCGTGGGGCAGAGGAGAGCGGCTTCGCTCCCCCAGCTGTGCAAGGAACTTCTGGGAACGTCCAGCAGTTGCTCCAGAGCTGGGGGGGCGGATCGACTGGGACCAAATTTGCATATTAATGAGCTGCCACTCAATGCTGATGAAAGGCTGCACGAGGAGGGGTCAAGACCTGTGTTGCCGTGGTATAGGAAGCCTGACTGTAATGTAGAGCACAAGAAAGGGCTTCTATGAAACAGAGATACAGGAAGGGTCTTTCAGGTGCTGGAGGTTGCAGAAATCAAAGCCCTACACCTAATTTTGTGTTGTTGAATAAGAAAAAGATAAAAACTCAAGCCATACAAGAAATGAGGCTGTAGCCAAGACTAGCAATCAGACTAAACACAAACCATAAAACCCCCACAAAACCATCCCATCTACATATTTGAATGCTGAGTCATTCCGAAAAAAACACAGATCAACAAGAGCTTGCTTGAGCGTTAAAAATGGGAAGATAATATCACTATTTTACAATGGCAGAAGCACTATGTACATCTCAGGTCTTGAGATGCAAAAATGGAGTTGCAAAAGACAACACAGGGTGTACAAGAAAATTGAAAACTCAGAGAAATATCATAGTCCCATATTAAAGGCGACACTTGGAATTTGTGGGAAGGCAAATCTAGACCTACTGCTAAGACACATATTTAATCTAATATTACTTTTTAACTACATGCCATGCCATTATCCTGACTAGCGGAATCCGGTTTTTCCCTGTTCCATCCACTTGAGGACACATCCTATGACAAGTAGGCATTCTGACCTGAGAGACTTCACATGGGCCTGCAGACAGAATCATGGATTTGGTGAACCTGTGCAACAGCACAGATCCTCTCTTCCAGTTCTCTAGACCCAATTTCTGGAGCATTCTTGTGGGATTGACTTCGGGACAAATGAGCAGAGGTGGACATAGGAACTATGGTTTGATTTTCTCCCTGGACAAACCTATGCTTTAGTTGTACTATGAAAAAGATATCATTGATTTACAAGAGGTAAGAAGCTGGTCACACTCATGCAGAACTGCATTTAATCCACAATTATTTTCTTCCTTTTTTTAAAGTACTGTAGATACAATGCAACGTGGAAATTTCAGCACCTGTTCACATGAAGCAAACCATTAGACACATGAATACTCACTATTCACAGGCTAAGATAAAATTTTAAGTCAGAAGACATGTATGTATTGCTTAAAAAAATTCATCCTATATGCACCTCAAGCGTTTCCAAAAAACATTTAGAATATGGGTGAAATTACTAATTTCCACCACCTACAAGAATCATTTTGGGGAGAAGAATTCTATGAAGAGAAATGCAATACTGAAATACTGGCCTAAATATCAGCAAGTTTCATGAGAGAGTAGCAGACTTCATGGCTTACAGTCACTGAAGCTGCTGAAGTATATGAGGTCAAGTTGCTCAGCATGGCTGCAGGAATGTAATTTTTCTTTCCTCTGTCTGCTGGGGAATTTTAATACCAACACAAAGAGCATTAAGCTCTTAATGAGCATCTGGAGTTATTGCACAAACAACATAAATATAGTCTCTTGTTTCATTTTGGAAAGAACACTTTTCTCCTTTCAAACCAACTATTAACCTAGCACTGAAATGGTATCTATACAATAGGCACATACACATTCCCCATGGGTTTAGAAACAAAATTCATAAACATCTGTTGACAAGAAGTTCACTCTTATTATCATATATCTGGGGTTTTTTAATGTATGGGCAATTGAAAGGGAACAAGGGCCTGTCCCACAGCTCTTTTTCTTCACATAGGAACTTCCTGAGATTAGAAACTATCATTATATAGAAAGGCAGATAGAAAGAGTAGACGCGTCTATCATTCACTGAGATACTACTCTACCTGCACAAATGCAGTCACATTTTTCTAAGAGGCCTGCTGAAATTCTGCAGTTTGGTAAGAACAATTCTTAAGTAAAAAAGCAGTTTCAAATCAATGAAAATCAAACAGCTTTCTATGATCCTCCATGAGAAGAAATTCATCCATTTCGCATTGTCATCCCTTACTATGTCCAGAATGTTTTCCTGTAGCCTAGCATACTTTCCACTCTCCTTTCATCTCCTTAAGCAGTTTATTTTCAATTTGCCTAAGAACTACCTCACAAGTGATCATTTTGCAGCATGTGCCAGGCTAAAGGACAAAATGCAGCCAAAACAGCATCTTAAGTAAGCAGTCTTATAAACTCTCTGCGCGAAGTGAAGAATCAGAAGAAAATAGGTCTAATTCCTTTATACACTGAAATACTAAGACTCTAGTTTCCTAAGCAGGATGCTTCTCCCCTGATACCAGCTTTCCCACTAGTTGCTGTTAAGAAAACTGGATAGCAACTTTACTGTAGTGGTGTGAAAGAACAAGAGAAACTAGGCCTCTGGCTCCCTCTCATTGCTGCTTCTTAAAGCTCAAAACTCACAGGATCACAGGATATTCTGAGTTTGAAGGGACCCACAAGGATCATCTAGTCCAACTCCCAAGCAAACGCCCAGAAGACAGGGGTGGAACCCACAACCGTGGAGCCATGGGTACCACGCTCTGTCCATCTGAGCCTCCCATCACCTAGACCATGTCACTGAGTCATCATGTCATCCAGTCTTTTCTTAAACAGCTCCAGGGATGGTGACTCCACCACCTCCCTGGGCAGACCATTCCAATGAGAGATCACTACCTCTGTGAAAAACCTCTTCCTAATATCCAGTCTAAACCTCCCCTGGCATAGCTTAAGACAATGTTCTCTTGTTCTGGTGCTGTCAGCCTGAGAGAAGAGATTTACACCCACCTGACTGCAACCTCCCCTCAGATAGTTGTAAACAGCAATCAGGTCACCTCTGAGCCTCAACTTCTCCAGGCTAAACAACCCCAGTTCCCGCAGTCACCTCCCATAGGGCTTGTTCTCCAGTCCTTTCACCATCCTTGTCACTCTTCTCTGCACCCTCTCAAGCAGTTCAACATCTTTCTTAAACTGGGGAGCCCAGAACTGGACACAGTACTCAAGATGTGGTCTGACCACTCTCTCCGGCAATTGTGGGAAAGATGGAAATCTTTAAGAGGGCTTGACCCTGTGGAGACAATGCAATGATACATTGACATCTTCTACTTCTTCCAAACTTCACAAACTGTTTGGGATGGATAAAAAGTCCTGGATTACATGGGTTTGGTGCTGCTAGTTAGAAATGCAGTTCTTATGCCACCTCGGCTGTGGCACTGGCAGGCAGGAATACTCAAAGGTCTCTATGAAGCACTAGACCTTAGCATCACTTGGCATCACTGAAAGCTGGGCACTATTCCTAGGACACTTAAAAATCAAATGTAAAATAATCCTCTTTCATTCACCCATTTAAAAAATTGTAATAAATTTCCATCTGCCCTGGTAGTATCGTTAAAAACTAATACATCTTCCTCATTCAGAGGGCAGGAGTGGAAACTGTTTTCTGTCTTTGCACCTAACTGGATTTCTTCTTCCCAAGCACGGCCAGCCAGTAAGGTCTTTGTTTTCTAAATTCACTACAGAATTCTCCAGTCACTTTTTGTTATTCCATATACACCACAGCAATTATGTGCTTTACTTGTGCCAATTAAGACATGGCAACTGCATTTCCCAGCTCTCTAAAGATACTTTGAGTCCTCTTCATGTGAGTTGACAGTTATAAATTACCTTCAGGTCTTTCTGAGTTATGTTCACAGATAAAGCAAATAACTAATGTGCATGATTAAGACCCTCTTTAAAAGTGCTTTGGAATGGAATATATACCACATGCATGCAGATTTGAGCTTAGTGTCTGATCACCATGTCAGTATTTGTACGTAGCTGATTGGAAATGTCATTTTCTGCTGGGTCAGGAGCTGGTGAGATGGCTGAGCCCAGAGTGTAGTGGTTAATGGTGTCTCATCTAGTTGGCGACCAGTTACTAGTGGTGTCCCCCAAGGGTCGGTGTTGGATCCGGTCCTGTTCAACATTTTCATTGATGATATTGAT
>WEKX01010916.1:48003-94147 GCA_013390025.1 Pitta sordida
ATGCTCGCCGTTCCTCTGCGGTGGGGAAGGGGTGTCCCCGGGGGGGACAGATCGGGTCAGAATCGGAGTTTCCTTCCCTTTAACATCCACACTTCCTGGGAGAGGCAGCGCGGCCCGGATGATCCCAGAGGGCAGAGACAGCTGCCCCCTCCCAGCACACAGCATTTGTCCCCCCTCGCTTACCTCACTTTCGTGGGGCAGTTTCCTGGGTCAGGGATGGGGGCATGGTACCACCATGGCAAGCCCCCTCCCCACAGGGCAGGGTGAGTCTCGCCCCACAGGCACCGCGGCACCACCCCTTGGCAGAGCAGAGGCACCGCGCATGCGTCAGCCGGCTGGACTCGCAAATGGTGGAAGAAAAACTTGCAAATGGGCGAGGTCGTAATGGAGAGGTTGCGATGCAGCGAGAATTACATGTATTTACACTGTAATCACCAGAATTTCCCCGGGGGTTCGGGTCTGGACATATGTGCAGTAAGTGGAATTGTAAAGTAGCAATTCATATAGGTATCTGTAACTATGGCTGGCCTGCCCATCCCCCCCAGTTCCAAGCAGCAGGAGCAGCAGCAGCAAGCAGGAGCAAGCAGCAGCATGCAGGAGAAAACAGCTAGCTGCTGCATGCTCCTGCATGCTGCTGAGTGCTCCTGCTTGCAGCAGCTAGGAGCAGCTAGCAGAGGATGAGGGCTCTGCATGGCAGCTTGGTTAATATACCTTTGAGACAGTGTTATAAAGCTTCCCCACTGTTTTATTCGTCACTGTTATAAGCAAACAATTTCTGGGTGGGCCCAGAGTGAGCAGCACTTGCCAGGACCATTCCCCACCATCCTCCGCCCCATGTAGGGCAAAAGAGGGTGGAAGATGTAAAACATCTTCTCAGGAAAAAAATCCATGATGTACTGAAGCCGCAATACGTGAAGCAGGGTAATGAGGGGTTCCTGTATTTCTGAATGCTTAACAGCTGGAAACAAACATTTTGGCTTTAATTTCAAGGAAATAACCACCATTCTAGTCCCTCAGGTTCTTGAGAAAACCAGAAAAAGTGAATTCAAGGCACAAAAACCGGAGGACAAATAAAAGAATGAGTTATTTATTGTTTAAATCTCATGACTACTTAATGGATGGGGTTGGAAAAAATTGCCTTTTCTCTAGAAGAAATATATTCTTCCCTTATTTGTTGTATGGATAAAAATCACATTCCAGGTGTAAGTACTGTAGCTCACACAGGTTATATATTATTTACAATAGAGATGAATATGCTGGCATCCTTTCATTTATGAGAATACAGTGATGAACTCAAAAGTATTAGTCTGAACTGGATATCTTGAATATGTATGTAAAAAAGCAACAGATCTATTATGAACACATCCACCAAAATAATTAATCTACAAAATCTCAGTCGTATAAATGATATATGTCTTTGAAAAATATGCTAAGAATGTTAAAGTCTAAAAGCCATGTTTAGTTCTTCTACACAGTCTCAGACATCCTCTAAGAACAGAGTCTAAGGGAAAAGAGCTCTCTTTGCTGAGAGTTCATTCATGTGTATTTAAACTTCTTACAGCCTGGGGCCTGGGGAGCGGGTGTAGGGAAGAAAAGAACATTTCCCTCATAACAGCATATGCTGCTCCAGTCTCCTTAAATCTACCCAACTCTCAGAAAAGAACTCAAGTAAGCGCAAAGACGGACTATTTTTCTGTGTGTGCAAGAAGATATTCATCATCCTTAACACTATATGCACAGCCAAGCAGTCCCACAACAGCACATTGCACTTGGGAAAATCCTTTCAGCTGGGCTTCAAAATCTGAGGGGCATCTGAAAAGTATGATTTCATGGTTGTGTATTCCTTTCTCCCCCCTGCAACAACATGCAACAAAGGCTCTCAGCTTGTACATGTTTATGCTGATTTGTAGGATTTGAGACTGAACACCAATCAGGAGTTTCTGACTACTTACCCACTCTTCCTCATCATACTCAGAATGATGGGGTATAGAGTCCTGTCTTTTAATCTGAGAAGAATGATCCTGGTGTTGTACATTACCCTCTTCTTCTGCACTGTTTCTAGATACAGCTGGTTTCTTGAGGACACAGCCAGGCCGGGCTGTGTACAGTGCTAAAAGGGCACTTCTGACCAGCTGATCCTTAAATGCATGCACAAATAACTCTGTCTAAGAAAAAAATAAATGAAAGAAAAGGTTAGACCAAAGAATGCAATACCGCAACAAAAGTGATATTACTCCTAGGCAGAGTGGGTATTTGTTTCTGGCTGGCCTGAGAGGCAGAAACAAAGCAGGGCAACAGAAAATGAGGAACAGTTAAAAGAAATCCACTTTAGTACAGTGGTAAGTGTCCCCACCTGGCGTGTGGGAGACCCGGGTTCGATTCCCACCAGGGAGACAGTGTTAAGAGTTGGACTCGATGATCCTTGTGGGTCCCTTCCAACTAAGAATATTCTGTGATTCTTAGCCCAGATGTTATGGACGTCGTTACATTCTACAATCTCATTGCTAAGACTTAACACAGAATACGGTGTCTATCATAGAGATCAACGTGTTTTCACATTTTATTTGAGTTCCAAATTTCGCCTATGGTGATGAACCCCTACAAGAACCAGTTCCAAGAGTAACAAACCACTGCTCAATGGTTTCTGATTAAGTATCAGATTAAATGTGATTAATAAATTTAAGTATCTTCTTAAATAAAGCCCACCACCCTACATTGTTGAGATTGCAGTATCTGCAAAAGCAGTGTTTCTAGAGACAAAGTTTTGTACTTGCAGGTATCAACCTAAATATCAGGGTAGGTGATGACATCTGATTTCTAGCTTTATTTTATTTTTTTAAAGAAAGTAAACCCCAAAGTAGTTTTTTCAGGTCTTCTGAAGATGTTATTCAATCATTGCAAAATTTTTCTATATCCACCTTGCCGACTGTCCCAGTTGGGATTTTACCATATTTTTAAAACCCTTCAACCTCCTTGTGTTATTTATGCTCCTTTCACTCCAACAAGAAAAGAAGAATGCTTTCTGCATATGGTCTTTACCATCTCTAGACTGCTTCCACACAATAGCACTAGTTGTCCTTGCCACGAGTGTGCCACTCATTTTCATCTCCTGTAGTCATACACACTATCTCCAGCACTCCTCTCTCTTGGGAGGCTGTGGCCTATTCATTCCATCCATCTGGAAGAACCTACTGAACAGGAGAGGGTGAGAGGCATGGACATGTTCCCTCTCACTTACAGGGAAGTAACTACCAGCAAAGCAACAATGACAGACAGCTGTAGAGAATCCAGATTTTTGTTACTTCNTATTGAACAGGACAGGTCCCAACACTGAGCCCTGAGGCACCCCACTAGTGACCGGCCTCCAACCGGACACAGCACCATTAACCACCACTCTCTGAGATCTGTTATCCAACCAACTCCTGATCCAGTCCACTGTAAACCCATCCAAACCACAAGCCTCCAGCTTCACCAGGAGTTTGTTATGGGGGACAGTGTCAAAGGCTTTACTAAAATCCAGGTACACCACATCAACAGCTCTTCCCTCATCAACCAGGCGGGTCACCTGATCATAGAAGGAAATTAGATTGGTCAGGCAAGACCTTCCTTTCCTGAAGCCATGCTGACTAGGTCTGATCTCCTTACCCTCCTGGAGGTGGGACATAATTTTCCTTAAGATGACTTGCTCCATAATTTTGCCTGGCAGGGAAGTAACTACCAGCAAAGCAACAATGACAGACAGCTGTAGAGAATCCAGATTTTTGTTACTTCAACATTCAACAGAAGCTCATCTGTCAGAGTGGGGAGAGCTGCTCGTATAACACATCCCATCCAGGCTGCCAGAGCTCCTCTCCCAAGTCAGAAACCCTGGTTTACAGGGGATCATGAAACATGGATCCATATTTCTTTCACAGCACAAGCATGCCTGGTGCATGCTTGAAAAATACATTAGGCCTTGGGGAATAATGCTATTAAATCCTACACTCCCTCTCTAAAGAAGAAGCAAAATGTCTTCAAGACTCTCCTATGATTCTATATCAAGAGAGTCAAAACTACACTACTTGTCTATCCTTAGAAAGTGCAACAGCATGGTTTTGCTGAGGTTTCATACCTTCTCTTCCCCTTAGTGTGCCTGAGGTCATTTCAGGTCCCTGCATCAGGCATGGCAGACTCAAAATCTTTAAATTTCAGGAAATTGTGAGCATTGGATAACTTGATGTAAAGAATGTCTACTATGACTGCAACATATATGAAGAAATTTTCTGAAAAGTTTTAGTAATATAATTTAATATAAATATTTTATGGAGAAAATCAATTTTGAAAAGTAAATTGGTACAGAAATGGACATCTATTTTTTCATACAATAAATAAAATGCTTCTGTAATTAAATTCCATTCAGAGATCCCACTGGTTTAACCGCAATCTACATTTTTAACTGCACTTTCTAACACTGCAGTACAGCTAAATTTGCAGAACATCACTATTTATAAAATTGCATTGAATTCACAAAGCAAGTCCATACAAAGAAATGAAAACTTTGCAAATTCTTTTAGATACTCAACTAAACAATATTTTTGCAAACAAAGATAGGCATAGCTGGAAAATGAATTTATCAACCCTTCTGCAAGCTGCAAATGCTGATACGCTTGTCAACAGCTAAAGGCTTCCTTAATCAATTAACAGAAAGTGACGATAAAAGGTTAGTCTCAGGAAAACACTATGGTGAATTGCAAATTATATATGGAGAAGTAAAACCATGTTTAATATGAGGAAATAAGCTCAATTTAAGAAGCAGCAGTGGAATTTTTTAATTTAATTTAATCCATGCATCCAGTCCTTCCATTTCTAACATAAATACTTAAAGGTAATTAACATTGCTGATGGCTCAGATATACTCACTACTACCTAATACTTTTAGAGCAGCTTACTCTATCTTAAAAAAGGTGATATGCTTTTTAATAAACTTATGAAATTTAATCACCAGGCAAACCATTTTTATGACTTCTTCAAACAGCTGTTTAATTTTTAAATTTCTATCAAGTTAAAAGTTCTATCAAGTTAAAATGTACGAGTGTTTATATATAAAAAGTATAGGGAAGATGGAAGAGCAGAAGCACTTCACACATCTCAGGAATACAAGTAGGCATCAGACAATTACATTCAGCAGAGCATATGCCGCTCTATTTTAAACATAACCCAGGACGCTCTGTTAGTCTCGGTTCTCCTACACTATACCAGATTATATAGACAGATTATTTTGGAACATCAAGCTTATACTTTGTATTATCTATGAGGGATCTAACTGCAGTATCATGTGAGGTCCCTCAGTTTGGGGATTTGAAACAATATTTCTCTTTCCTGACCTTGTTTACGAGGGGCTGTCCCTCCATGCTTTTCTCCTAAGCAATAGTCCCACCCTATTATTTCTCTGTTACCCGTCTTCTCCCGAGAGCAAATTAAGGAATAGACAGAGAAGCAGGTATTGAACCATTCATGCAGCAGTTGTTCAGACAACTGGATTAATCTCTTCCAAGCAAAAGGTGGAGGCTAGACAGACATCCACAAACTATGCCAGGTGAAACTCCTCGTTCTGGGAACATGTGCTTATACTTAACCCTGGCCCTGAAGAGTTGATAAGAACATATACAACTAAATCACAAGCTATAAATGTACTGTATCTGTGACTTTTGGAAACTGCATGGATTGTCTTTTTTGACCCTGTTTNCACGGCCTCAAGCTACGCCAGGGGAGGTTCAATCTTAACATTAGGAAGCGGTTTTTCACGGAGAGAGTAATTGCATATTGGAATGGGCTGCCCAGGGAGGTGGTGGAGTCACCATCCCTGGAGGTGTTTAAGAGAAGACTGGACGAGGAGCTTAGTGACATGATCTAGCCGGGAGGTGTAGGGCTGGATGACGTTGGGCCCCTTCCGGCTCGGAGTGGCCTGTAGAGTGTGAGGGATCTAGGTTGGTGTTATGCTCGGTCTCTTTACGGGTGTTAGATGGTGAGTTGGACTAGATGATCCTTGTGGGTCCCTTCCAACTCATAATATTCTGTGATTCTGTTATTCTGTGATTCTGTGTATAGACAGTCTCCAACAGGCTCTGGTTCAAGTACTGGTTTAGTATCCCAGCTTCCTGCAGCCACTCTGAGATCATCCACTCCTGTCCAGAGAAGCAAATAGCTGTAGCTAACACACAAATTCCTTAGCAACCACACTCGGAATCTTCAGAACAAACACTTTTCTGACTGATTTGCTTTACCTATCCATACACATTTCTTTGAACTAAAAAGTAACAGAGGAGTTCCGCTTGTTCTATGCGCAGCTAAAAACAGCCTCCTACATGGAAAGGTACACTCTAATTGCTACAATCCCCCCATAAATTCCTCTGTTTAATTTCCAGGCTGAATACTCCTTACCTATATGACCCCTGACATTCACAGTGACTCCAGTGTTCTCAGAGCTACTCTGGATTTACACATCTGTAACTGAGAGCAGTGTTTGCCTCTCCCATGACTGCCATGCAATGTCTTCACAGCACGTGGCTGAGCTCAATATTCAGATTTTAAACTCTCCCATCAAACGAGATACTGCTGGGATAATAGTCCTCAACAGACCACAAGGGTTGTCACTTCGCAATATCTGAAGATATATTGAAAAATAGTGTTATTAAGCCACACGGAGATCACATAACAGAAGGAATGGCCCAAGAAGCAATGGGAAACTTTTTCAGCCTCTCAGTTCACAGCTATAGTGCTTTATATTTTTATAGAATGACATATTCCATATGCTTAAACGTATTACACACTTCAGCTAATCTCCAATATCTTTCTGGAAGGCAGGCAGAAAATATTATCTTTCTTAATTTAGAACTAAGGAAACTAAGATGAGAAAGTGCCTACAGCTATAGAAGAATATAATAGAAGGAAGAGAATTAAAATTTGAGACCTTGTGATGCCAATTTCCTAGCTTCTCTTTCCAAGCTGCATCACCATTTTTGATCTTGTTGTTATTCTAAACCTTATGTACAAACCTGGCTTCAACTATCTCCCACAAGCAGTAGCTTGAAGTACCACAGAAAGAGAATTAAAAATAAGGATTTATCATACCACAGAATCATTTATAAGAAACTGTTTTGATAAACATCAGTATGTGGTCACTAGAGGATAAAAAAAGACACATTAAATTAAATTAATTACCCTTTCAAAGAAGACAATCTCTATAAGTTTCATCAAATTTCTGTATGGAAAGCCTGCAGTAATGCTAAATAACATTCTTTTTCTAATTGCAACATTTTAAAGCTTATTTTAGCAGTTTGTTTAACATTTCCTGATGCTGTGAAAGTCAATTCATGCAGAAAAAAGCCCCAACAGTTAGACTTGGTTATTTCATTCCCCATTGCAGTGAAGATTTGAATCTTACTTTTTCTGAAAGCATCTTTAAAGAATTCTTCAAGCTGTCTGGAGAACGCTGGCTTGCAGAACTAAGCAGCAGGTCTGCATGGTTTGATATGAGAGGTTGTAGATGATTGATGTTGCTGAGAACTTCTTTTGCCTTGGCTGTGTTTTCAGGTGAGTAGTAAATACACTGGTATCCAGTACTGTAGTAACAGAGAGTCACATAATGCCAAAATCATTTCTGCTATTAATAGCAACACTTAATGTGCAAAAAAATCTTACCATTTTTTTTTTTTTTTAAAGTGCCGTATACCTGAATTTCACTGATATCATCAAATGCTCTTTTCTTTAGCGGTAAAAAGAAATGCTTGCTTGAACAGTACCATACGACACTGCCTACCACCAAACAATCCAAACAGTACTGCTCAGCCTAAAAATTCTTTTAAGTGACTGACCTGAACATAATAAAACCATATTTTTATCGTGTTTCTCTTAAAAATCGTAATTTTGGAGAAGTAAGAAAAGTGTGACAAAGTCAAGTAATAATCACAAAGGATATAAGGCTCCTTATTTTTCCAATCGAACTCCCCAACATGTTAATAGCTACCTCTCTGAGTACATATTTCGAAATGAACCATTAATGTTTAATTGATCAGTGGCCCACATTATGTTTTGCTTAGCAGTGGTGATGTGTGGGAAATGGTGACAGCTAGAGTTATCTCAAATAAGAAACAAGTGTCTAGTTTGCAAGAAGATACGTGCTGTGTGGGAGTTATTTACTAAAAAACCACACAAGTACATACTACAAATTTCCTACCTTCCTTTCAATTGTTCACAAACTACTGCAATTTTTTTGAGGACTTATTTCCTATCCTCTTTTCCCTCCCTCTCCAAAATTTATTAATCATGCAATATCCTTTCATACCATTATTCCCAAATACCCTTTCAGACACCATGCACAGACCTACTTTTTCTTTGCTTTAGGATACAGCTCTTCACCTAAATCTCCTATACATAATTCTTCCCTTTATAAAGCCCTGCTTCAGTCTTTCAGAGAAATTAACCAAAACCTTTCACAGTGTCATATTTACCTACAATGTTAACACATGAAAAAACATAACCTAGCAACTCCTGGTACATTACCAATGCCAGAGGAATGTACATACTAACACTTTCCAGTTGGTTGTTTGTATCTCCCGTCTATCTTCTTCTGTTTTTTAGTCATACGTACTTCAGTCTCTTCAACCCTTTCATCACTGTCCTAATTTCTTTCTTAATTTTCTTAATCAAGACCTGAATTTTGACACTCATGCAATCCTTTGAACTATACACACTGCTTTTCATTTCAGTCCTTCCAGAGCTCTTCAGACCCCCTTTTCCCCTTTGAGTCTTCTAGTGTTGCTCTCAGCTCTTTCTCATTAGTTTTCTACAAATTAGAAATTAAATTTAACTCAATAAAAGACATATGCAACACTAATTCAGAAGCCTGAATGAAGCTACTTCCATAAAAAGTAAAAGGCTTAAGTATTTTGACAAATAAGGATGAATTCAAGCAGTCTTAAAATTAATTCTCTTCCTTAGTTATTTTTCTGAGTTACAGTCCCAAAATCGACGATACCTCATTTTATTTTTCTGTCTTTCAGCAATGTCTATTTTTTTTTGATACAATTTTTCATAGAGGCAGTCAGGATGAACGGCATGTGACTCATCAAAGCCTTGCCATGCTACCAGGCACATCAAAATTACTGTGCATCTCCAACTCACAGTTCATTGCATTAATTACTAGACAGCTGAGTGAAGTGGTTAGAATTTTGAGTATTTCAGCAAAGTGAATGATATAAACTCTTTCCTGATGAATTGGAGGAAAAGAAAATCCTATCCTTCAAAAAAAAGAGGAAATGGCCAAAATTCTACCTTTGAGGTAGCAACAGTGTTCGTGAGATGGACTTCCAAAGTCAGATCTACCTCTACATTCACCGCAACTCTCATGTTGTCCAAGTCAGTAGAAAGGGCAGGGACAAAGAATAATTGCCCATGTTAATTGTAGTGAAGACATATTCTCCAAAGTCTTGTTACTTCTCTCATTCCTCTTCAGGCTTCTCTCTCCCTTTGTAACAACTGTTTGCAGGTTGAATCTTACTAATGCTGTTGAGCATACCATGCACATACTCCTTCCTGGGATTTCCCTCAGCTTTTGATTTTGAAAAACTCTATAATAATGTCTTCTGGGTTAAGTTTCAAAGCTTTCAATGAGCATATACAGTCGGCCCTCTTGCACTTCGAGCCCCCCATATTGCGGCTTCACATCTTAGCAGCATGATTTTTCAGCGATGAAGTAGACTCCTTTTTGCAACTGCGCATGCGCGACCTGGCACGCATGAATACTCAATTAGGCAGTCATGAATATGCAAATCAACCCTCACAGCCGCCATGGCAGCTCAGCTGCTCCGCTCACGCCGTTGAGGCTGCAGTGGCAGCTCACCCCGTCCCGCCCCACGCTCAACAGCCCTGTCACTCCACTCACCTCGTCCCAGCTGTGGTGGCTCTGCCACTTCCCCACCCCCCCAGCACAGCTGTCACGGCAACTGATACACAGCAACACAGTGCTGAAACAGCGCCAGAGAGCCGTCTGAGGGTGCGGGGCAAATCTGCATATTAATGAGCTGCCATTCAAAGCAGAAGTAGGGCTTTGTGGAACCTGATTAAGACCACAGGTCCACAATATACGAGGCCCAACTGTAAAACCAAACTTGATCATTTCCACATACTGATATCATCATTAACTACAATTAGTTAATGATGATGATGTCATTAACTATGACAGTCATGTCACTGTCAGTGGTCATTTCAGTTTTAAAATTATTTTAAGATCATCGTCATGTAATTTGGATAACTATTATATTGACTATATCTGCAATTTTAATTCCAGATTAACAAAGGTTTTGCCTGAGAATATATACTGCAATGTGCTAAATATCTAACTTTTAATACCACTCTAAGTTACGCCACTCCCACTGTTAACTGTGTAATTTGTGTGAATGCATTAAAATCTTTCCCAAATGAACATTTGAGGCTTGGATAGATGGAGCATGGTGCCCATGGTTCCATGCTTGTGGGTTCGATCCCTGGGTGGGAGTTTGCTTGGGAGTTGGACTAGATGATCCTGTGGGTCCCTTCCAACTCAGAATAACCTGTGAACCTCGTATTTTTCACAGTCAAAACTGCAGATGTCCACCTCAAGAATACAGCTAAAACATACACAACAAGTATGTCTACCCCCAGCTAAATTTGGTCTTATGTATATTACTGAAGGTATTAGTTCAATGGCCTACTTATCCATGTGTTCTGTCTAAAGTGGAAAGTTATGATCAAAAATAAGTTACTACATAAAAAAACTCTGGATTCTACATCACTGGTTAATCTCTCTATATTCCTCAGGTTTGCACCATGGTCCATTCTATGAGCAGCAGCGAGATAATTGGAAGAACATTTCTACCCCTTCTCTGGTTGGCCTGGGTGGGAGGCCTTCACAGCTTCTCAGTTTCTCACAGAGTCCCTGCTCTGGCAACCTACATCTTGATACTAACTTTTTTTTTTTTTCTCAAATGTATTGTTCACAGAGACATCTCTATCTCCTTCTGCTCATGACCTTGATCTCCATGGCAGTGACGGGGCCCAGGCAGAAGCTATTAACCCTGTTGCTGCCAGAGGAAAAAAAAAACAAACCATGACAATGATCTGGTGACTTGCCTGGTTGACGATCAAAAGGCCAAGGATGTTGTGTACTTGGACCTTAGCAAAGCCTTTGACACGGTTTCCCACAATAAGCTTCAGGAGAAACTTGTAAAGCATGGACTGGATGGAAACATTTTATGCTGGGTTAGGAACTGGTTGGATGGACGAGCTCAAAGAGCTCAAAGAGCTCAAAGCTGACATCCATCTGGCAGCCANCCTGGAGAAGAGGAGGCTCAGAGGTGACCTCACTGCTGTTTACAATTACCTGCGGGGAGGTTGCCGCCAGGTGGGTGTGAATCTCTTCTCTCAGGCTGACACCAAAACGAGAGGACATGGCGTTAAGCTGTGCCAGGTAAGGTTTAGGCTGGATGTTAGGAAGAGGTTTTTCACAGAGGGAGTGATCTCTCATTGGAATGGTCTGCCCAGGAGGTGGTAGAGTCGCCATCCCTGGAGATGTTTAAGAGGAGACTTGATGAAGAGCTTAGTGACATGGCCTAGTTGGTGGGAGGCTTGGATGGAAGGAGTGTGGTGCCCATGGTTCCACGCTTGTGGGCCTGATCCCTGGGTGGGCGTTTGCTTGGCAGTTGGACTAGATGATCCTGTGGGTCCCTTCCAACTTAGAATAACCTGTGAACCGTCTGATGTTAGAAATTCATGTATTTAGTTAATGGAAAAGTCTGTATGTATAGAGCTTTTACTACTGCTCTTCTTCATTCCTAACTGACGCTTGGAATAACTCTATACCAATGCCCTCAGCTGGTACTGGGACATTCGTTCTAGTGAAAATAAAGGTGAAGTTTGCCTTCAGTCTTCTCAAGACCTAAGTAGGACACATGCCAGAGTAGCATAGGTGAATGCCACAGTGAATCTTCCTAGGAAAACTCACTCCAGGAGGGCTGAATGCACAAGGAAAGCCTTCCACAGTTCTTCAAATTAATTTTAGAGTACTTTTACATTGGTTGAAAGGTGCAAGCAGCCTTTAACGTAGGGTACATCTTATGCCAGGTAACTGTGCATGGTTCTTATCAGAAGGTAAAATATTACTGTCACACAAAAGCCTGAAGGCAAATGGTGCCTTTCAGTGGAGACTTCTTGGAGCCTGTTGAAATGAGGATACACGAAATTATGGCAAAGACATGGATCAAATCTTGTGCCACTACTGGAGTCCACATTGATGGAAGTTTATTGTTTCCTTTACCTTTGCAAGAAAAGCTCCCACAAGTTTCTCCCTTTTTTACAGCACCAGCCCCCTTTCTTTTATGCCTGCTCATGGAAATGCTTCAGGCAATTCTGTCCAGAGAGTCTAGCAACTGAAAAATACTGTGATGAGAATTTTATATCTCAATGAATAGCACAAACTACAGTGATTTCTCACTTAAACTTTCTCATAACCTTAATACACAGATTTTATGGTCAGTGAAAAAGTGTTCATCTCCATGAAGTCTATTCTAACTCTCATACACATGTATACACACACACACAAAATAAAAAGGAAGTGAGTAAGGAATAATATCTCTGTGAAAAGTGTTATGTATTACAGGCTCTGAGTTCCTTTGAGAATAGAGAGAATAGTAATTAGAATTAGATCAAACACCGATCATTATTATTTCAACCTCTCTGGGATTTTTTGTGAAACTACACTATTTCAGGTTCCTTAAAAAATGGAAATGGATTGAAGGTTCTGAAATTTGGGTATTAGGAACCCAGAAGATTGCAGCATTAATAAAATCTCCTGGTAACAGGTATGTTAGTGAAAGAATGCCTCATATCTTGACCAAAAATCTAAGTCTCATCAAAGAGGAACTCTCCTTTGAACCTCCTTAAAAAAAATTATATGAATTATAGTTTTAAAAAAAAAGAAAATTCTTTTCAGTACCATTCCAGTTTTAAGCTTGTGCTAATTTAAAAAAAGATCACTTCTAAACAGCTTGCTAGAAAGGATGTATAAAACCATAGTGAATTACAGCATCTGATGCAGGTTGTGGGAGATCTCTGCTTTAAAAAACTTGCAATCAAGTCTTTAAGTTCTGATTGAAATAAGCGTAATTAAATTACATAAGAAAAAAAGTCCTTTTGTATCTTGAAATTTATTTATGAACACTTCAAGCAGTGAGACATTATATGGCCATAACTTACAGCATGTGTGACTTAAATGTTCCTGCACAGCTGAGCTCTAAAAATAATAATTTGCTGTGTCATCTAGACTGATGAGAAGACAAGCCCTAGGTTTGAGCAAGGAATATTTTGTGATATGCTGACACTGTTGAATATTTCAATAACCTGTTCTAATAATCAGACTGAAAGTCAAAGGCACACAAGGCATTTCGTCATGTCTCGAAAGCTACCAGGACTGGCTTTGGAACTAATCTCTTCCCACGTCACCTTCTAGGTCTTCAGCATACTAGGGTTTGGGTTTTTTCTGTTAATTCTATATTCTGACTGATATTTCAAGGTGTCACTTCTTACTTCAACTGAATCTTCAGAAAAGCTGCCCCTACTGTAAAACAGAAAATTTAAATTGTAAAAGCTTCCCCTAGAAATGCTGTGCGTCCTCAAAGCATCCTCATGCAGCCAAACAAACAGGTGCATGCAAAAATAACATTGGTGTTGTCACAGTGAAATAAATTTCTCAGTAGTAAGAATGTGAATAGTCCTTCCATGTATTTATTTAAAGTAGACCCACTCCTGAATATTCAAATAAATGAGGTCATATTGAGAGCTTGTTTGCTTCTGTCTTTCGAATCACACAAGTTCTTCTAGTTAAAGAGAAAAAAAAAAGCCTGTGGAGTTCTCTCTGAGCTGCCCTCAAAGATAGAAGGAGAGATAAATTTTAGAGTCTTTCTACTTTTTGGAAATTCATACACATTCATTTCCTCAGTTTTGGCATGTGATTAGCTGGATATCACTGTCCACTGTTTTCAGTGCTCAAGCCTAATCTTGTTAGCCTGGCTCAGACTCCTCTTTTACGAAGACTGATAGGATAGTAGCACAGTTACCCTAGTTATAAAATCCTAAATACAGACTTTTGCTCTTCCAGGCAACACAGAAATGCAAAGGAAACTGCCCTGTCAGACTAAAGGTCTGGTATCCTGTCCTTGAAAATCATCAAAGAACAGATGTTTCTGAGGGATGTAGAAAAATCTAAGCAGCAGGGCAAATGTAAAGTGATGTGTAGGCACTTGAAATAGGTATGGAATGCCTTGATAAAACCTGCGCGAAGCTATTCCTAGTGCTTCTGAAGACAACCCTTTATCAAATTACAAGGTCTACATGGTTGAATCAGTCGAATAACACTGAATGAAAATGAGAAGAGGTTGTCCTGCACCAAGTACCGTTTGCCATTGTTGACTTCTGACACTACAAAGGAATCAAAGAAAGGAGCCTTGCCCATCATCTCCTCTCCCTTGTTACAGGGAACTAAGAAACAAAGTCGTTGTGTAGACATTCTTAGGTGATACTGCAATAGGTGTTCCCCCAGGAAGAACTTAAGAAAGACTAGTTCTCTTCCCTATAAGGCATTTACCCTTCTTTTCCCCAATGAACAGCAATCACAGAGAACAATTTACTTCACAGCTATCCTCCATTTTGGTAAGTCATGTATTTTCCTACATGGATATGCTGCACGATCGAGCAAGTGAGAAACAGTCCATTTTCTGAAAGCTGAATGCTGTGAGGACTGAAACTATAAATTTCTTTATACCACTTATGACTTCAATTTCTTCCTAAGTGATATAATAAAAATCTCACAGAACACTATTGCAGATACATTAATTGGATAGTAAAGGAGCAGATACTTTAAGAAATGTCTTTAGATATTTTCTTCTTCGAAAAACATGTACTTCATAGGCTTCTATCTGATGTAGATAAGGCTGCCTATACCAGTCTACTGACAGCAGAATATTAATGTTCAATGATGTGTCTTATATGATCAATGATATTCACATTTCATTGGCAAGTTTCGACATCAGAGGTAGAGAGGGAAATGAAACATTTTAAAAGATTTATCAGAGTTTTTGTGCTATGAAGTGCAAAAAAACCCCAAACTCAAAAATACAGCTTTCAAAGCAAATATTTCTGCTGGGATTTGTTTGGTTTTAGTGCTGATGCCAACTGCTACTCAATCTAGAAGTCAACAGTAGAATTTTATAACTTTCCTTTTAAGTCTTTATCATATTGTACTTATGAAAGTTTTTTGAGCATTGAATGTAATGGAATTAATTTTCTATGGCACGTCCTGATGATTTAGATTAGAATACTTCCTGCATTCTCTTTCAAATGCTCTGACACTGATTGCATGGGGTTGGCACTGTTAGTTGAAGTGTTGAGCAGTCACAACTATGAGTGCTGCCAGTGACAGCTATGACTGCCTGAAAATCTTAACAGCCGTAGCAACAAACACAAATACATCCAATTCTTAGTGAGCAAAATATGTAACTAACATTTCTGTACACGTTCACCAGTTAACAAAGCATTTGAGTACTGCAATAAAATGAAACTTTTATTTTGCTTAGTCTCATCTTGGCTTTCTGAAGAATAAGAGTAGTTTCTTACTTATTTCACAGGTGTACTAAAAATATGCTTTTCTTAACATATGGCCAGGGCTGTCAGAAATAAAGATGCTACTTTAAGTTACTGTTTCTCTACTGAGTAAGTGTCTATAGGACACTTGTCCTCACAGGACAAGAATTACCAAAGAGATACCTCATACTGAACAGCCTGTTTTAAGCTTCCTGAAATATGAGTGGGACACCATGAAAATTTTGAATCATAGAATCATTAAAACTGGAAAAGACCTCCAAGACTGAGTCCAATCTTTGACTGAACACCACCATAACAACTACACCGCAACACCAAGTGCCAGGTCCAGTCATTTCCTGAACACTTCTAGGAATGTTGACTCCACTACTTCTCTGGGAACCCCATTCCATTGCATGACAATCCTCTCGATAAAGAAATTTTTCCTGATGTCCAACCTGAACCTCCCCAGTGCAACTTGAGGTAATTTCCTTTATTCAAAATAAGACTTAACACTAAAAGTAGAATGTGCTTCAATTTTATAGTCTAGCAAAGCAGGGAAGATAAAGGAAATGTTTTATAAATGCAATGTCCAATCCCACTAGATTTTAATCTTCCATGCATTCAGCAGGATAAAGTGTTTTCTTATTCAGTGAGCTCATAACATTTTAATGCAACTTTGATGATATTTTCCTAGCTACTTGAAAAAATACTTACTTTCTTCTTTCTGCCTCAAATTTACTCAACAGTTTCCGGAGACCACCACTCTTAAATCCTTGGAAATGTGCTGCTGGGGCTCCCACAGTGATGACATCATACAGAGCGTCTGGAATGGGGACAGACAAACATAGAAATTTGAATGTGCCTGTACACAAGGCATAGAAACACTATAACATCTACTCTACTAACTGTTAGGACCACAAATCCACATTATTCCCCAAGGAACACTTGATAATCTGTGTCTCAAGGAGGCGCAAAAGCTAATCAATCTTTCCATACAGCCACCTGCACACCTTAGAAAATTCATCTGATTTATGGCTGCATCTAAATTATATGCTACAGTGTAGAACAGTACCATAGCTCTGCAGTTTACGAAGCTGCCAAGTAAATTGGCCCCTTGTGTATTTCACTTTATTACCCCTTTCATTATTTAACTTGTAGTCATGTTGAGATGCACAGATTCAAGTATTTTAGAGTCAAAAGAGACTATTATGATGGAATAGTCTAACTGTTTGAATAATAGAAACTACAGAATTGCAGCTAATGATTCCTGCATCAAGCTTATGTCTCCTGGTTGAATGAGGGCATCTCTTCTTTTAGGCATCCAATCTTGATTTAAAGACTTCAAGTGACAATGAATTCACTGCATTCTCAGAGAAGTAAATTAGACTAGTAAAAATTTCTACTTTTTTTCTAGTTTGAATTTGTTTAGATAGCACAATGCTAATGCACTTTCAGATATAATGCTGTTTAATGCTAAATTGAAGTGCCTCGTTCTATGACATACACCTACTTTTAATATATGTTTATGAACACAAAGTCAGTTGTTTTCAGCTGAAAATCTACCAGAATAGGAAATAAACCTTACTACTTAAATTCTTGCTGAGATAACAAACAGTTGCTTCTCTATATATATATCTTTGATGTCTTATGGCATACAGGATGAACTTTTGTGTGGATACGTGCTTACAGAACTACAGATAAAACATCCTTTTTAAAATAGCTTGTGGTTGATTGTCAGTGCAGAGGTGAAGGTTTAATTACATTCCAGATCATAATAATTGTTTCTTCAAAGTTCAAATTTACATTTGCACTAAGCAGTACCTGTTTTGCACCCAAGCTTTCTGGAGGCATAAAAATACAGTTCAGAATGCCCCATTCTTGAAATTTATTTCTAAAGGAAACATTAAAGGATGTTTTTGCAAACTGTTTATTCATCAAGGAAGCTTGCCATGTAAATTAAAATCTAGTCTTCTCCTAAAATAGAATGTTTCTTGCATTCTGATGATAAATATCCCTAGAAGCAAGAACACTGTACAAATGGTTCAGTTAATGAACTACGCTTTACTTCCAGAGCTGAATCTCAGAACATACTTGCTCAAATTGATTTGAACTCTAATGAATTGGTGACTCTTCAATTTCCACTTAAAAGGAGAAGTGACATCACTTTATTAGCCTAAGGTGAGCTTCAAGATTCTTAAAGGGCCCATTCTTTCAGGTCTTAGTAGAGATTTATCCATAATACATAAACTTGGTCTATTAGAGCTCCATCAATACTTGACAATAAGTAGATATTTTTCTTAAAATAATAGTAGCTTGAAAACAAAATAAGAAATGAACTCATCAGGCTAACTGGATAACGGGTTTTGAATATGTTTACAGATAACTCATGAAACTAAAGGAAAATATTTAAAATATGAAATACTGGTTCCCAGTATTTTAAAAATAAACAACCCTGTTTATAGATACTTTAGAGAAGGGATTTACCCTCCTTTCATTCAGCCTGTGGCCTCTTCTCTGTATGGTCACAGAGCAGCTGTTTGAGACAAACACACCAGCACAGCTGAGCACCCACCTCATGCAAGTGAACGTGAGAGAGTGAGGATGGCAAAGGAGAAAACATCTATGGCTCTGGTAGTGAGCACANCAGTGAACATTAGTTAAATAACAAACGGAGAGTTTTATAACTTAAAGTTCCAAATTTAGAAAACAATTCTAACATTTATTTCTTTCTGTACACTTTTTGATTATTGACTCATTATGTGCCCCAAGCAAAGCGGTTTCACAGGAGAAAGTACAAAATTCATAAAAACCAAAGCAAAACTCCAGCACTGTAAAAGTTCTGGGTGCATACTTCATTCCACATTTTTCAGCAAATAAACAGAGTCTCCTGTTTCTAGAGAGGTTTGCTTGAAAAAACAGAGTATTAATATTCTGGCCACCATTGCAAATCATTGCAAATACCTCTGAGTTCATTAATTAACTCCAAAACATTAACTAAATTACAATATGTGCTGTCATGTTATATCACTATAATTTCCCATCTTGTTAAAATATTTGGAGGCGCTGTTGTTTAGTGAAAGAAGTAACAAAATATTGAACCAAAACAGTATCTAACATATAATTGGAAGTCCCTATGTTCCAACTTGGNGCGGTTTTTCACGGAGAGAGTAATTGCATATTGGAATGGGCTGCCCAGGGACGTGGTAGAGTCGCCATCCCTGGAAGTGTTTAAGAGAAGACTGGACGAGGAGCTTAGTGACATGGTCTAGCTGGTCTAGATTGGGGGTGAGGGCTGGATGACCCTGGGCCCCCTCCGGCTCGGAGTGGCCTGCTAGATTGTGAGGCATCTAGGTTGTTATTATGCTCTGGGATGTGCTCTTGGTCGCTGTACGGGTATTAGATGGTGAGTTGGACTAGATGATCCTTGTGGGTCCCTTCCAACTCATAATTTTCTGTGATTCTGTGATTCTGTGTGATAATTGGAAGTCCCTATGTTCCAACTTGGACGTGGATGAATATAAGCCTCACGCCTCACACAGGAAAATACTCCTATAATCAGTGTTTGTACTTACTGTTTACAATCTGCTTAGATGCAGAGTGTATTAATAAAGCAAAAATCCTACAGAGTGTAATTTCCTTTTTTGTACAGTGACAGCAAATTTAATAGACCTCAATTTATCAACAAATTACTCACTGTGCTATGATTTGGTCATATGTATGTATCAATTTAATCTTTTGTCTGTAAAGGACACTGCTAAAATTATATGCAAGAAGCAGCAACAGAATTCCACACTAAAAAGAATCACAAATGACATTACAGAAAATTCTCCCCCTTTCCAGGAGGTATTAGAAGTTTGCAGTATGTTCAGCAATATCGATAGAGATGTTTTCAATTAACACTGAGCAAATGCTTTTGTGGCCCAGGGTAGAACTGCATAAGCTGACCTAGAAACAAGCAGCACTAGGCCCATTAAGGCTTCCTAAGAAATAGGATATATCAGGTTTAGAAGTAATACTGTCCTTAATGGAACCATACCACCTCCATCACCTAGGTTGGTGAGCTCAGCCCAGAAATATCTAGAAGGAAAGCATTGTGCTCCATCACTATCTGTGGTGGCAAGCTAGGGTGGAGAGACAAAAGCCACCTTAAAACAAGAGAGTTAAGACTGGCTTTTGCAGTACACTGACATTATGGATCACAACAAAAAATTAGGCCGATGCCCGAGAAGGACGTGAATCTTACTGAACATTGTGCAGTGTGTCACTATGAATCATGACAGTATGAGTTCTGCACTGCTACAAGGTATTTTTAACCATGCATAGGTTACCAATACATTTCTGTGAACATATATTCTGCATTTACTTATTTGCTTGAATTGCCATAAGAACAAAAGGAGCACAACCCTGGAATATTTTTTTCACACAACTTAAAAGAAATTGAGTTAACCGCTCCTTAGTTTTCCAAGATCTGCATTCAGTATCCAAAACTAGAGGCTTCAGACGATGAGGCAGAGAAATCCCTTGCACAGCTTTAACTTTGGCCCCTTTAAATTTCACAACAGTCTCAGGACTTCTGATCAGTGTCAGGAGCAATAAGTGTCGGTGCAGGTTTCAGAATTTGAGAGAAACCTGGAGGATGGGCAAGAGGGTCACTTCCTCAACCTCAGGATTTACCTAGGCGTGGTCCTCTCCTAAGTGTGGACATAGTAATTTGGTCTAGAAATTTTCCAAACAGCAGTCGAAACTGAAAGCTCCAGTTTTAGAAGCAGATACACAGGCGTAAGAGAATGAAATTAGAGAATGAAATTAAACCCTTCAGGAAAACAGACAGGTTCTAGACACATACACACAGGAAAAAAAAACGAAGTGCAGAGTTTTAAATAATGAATTTGGAAGATTGATTTTGATTTTATTAAAGAAATACCGAACAGCCACCAAACAAACAAACACAGGAACAATCTAGTCATACAAGAAATCTGCTGTTTCAAGTCATTCTCCAAGAATCTTACAAACCAACTAATGCTGTACCAAATTTCACTGATTGACAAAATGCATGCAACACAAAATAAATCTCAGAATTTTCTTGTTTTAAAGACTCGTCTTGTATTTAAAAGAACATCTTATGATATTCTTTTCTCCTCAGCATTCTGCCAAATCCATGAAGGTCAAATTGCACATAAATTTATTTTAAAAACCCAATTTAATACTATTATTGTCCATACCTTTTATCTGTAGCACCTTTATTTCCCACAAACAAAGTTTAACAAGACTGTGACCAGTATTCCACTATTAAGTGAAAACTTCAAAATTACTGAGATTCAGCTCTCTAGTCAGCATAAATTTCAGTTCAACTGTGGTTCTAAGTTTCACCTAAAAGCTAGTCCACCTGGTGCTTACCCTTGAAACTGGATACTTAAAAATATTTCCATCCTAAAAAGGGCTAAAATGGAAGCCATACTTCTTAGTTAGAAATTTAACTGTATTTTTCGAAGTATACTTTGTCATAACTGGGGAATTTCTCTGCAGAATATACTTTACCTTTCAATCGAGGACTATGCACATGCATTCTTTGCAGATGAAGATTAATTGGGATGAATTCTAGTGTTTTTTCTCCTTTGCTACAGCTTGATTTGAAGGAAGAACCTGAAAAAACCAAAGTTTAAAAATCATTATCATAAGCACATAAAAGTTTCGTCTTCTTTTTAATGTGAGGAAAATACCTGCATGTTAGGGATCTTCTTTAATTTACTTTTAATGTGTAATTATATATTAGGAGATGAATGGTTCACTGAGTCTCAGCATGTATCCACACTGGAAGCCACAATCCAGCTTTTAATTCACGGAACAATCTAATTTTTTATTCTGGGTGAAAGATACTTTTTCCTGCTATCTGAAAACAGTCTGCTGGAAACAATGTTACAGTTAATGTGCATTATGTTTATTCTGTGCTAAAATCCCCAGGGTACAGAGCTATGATGGCACTACAATTTTGGCAAGTAACATTTTTTCCTTCAAACAAAAGTATTATATTGACTAGGCTGTGCATTCTTCCTAGAAAGCCCCAATAAGGATAGCTATAAAGTAGTTTTCTTTCTAAAAAGCCGAAACCACAGGAACCACAATGATTTGCAGGAAAAAAAAATAAAATATGGATCTGGCTGCATATTTCAAAATTATGAGACTGTGAGTATCTACATGGTGGTATAAAGGAAGATATAAAGTCTGACAGTATGAAAACATAATTAAACTGAAAATATTTGAGACAGAACACACACAAAAAGGTGTAAATTATGAAAGGAAGGTGGTCTTATCTTCTCACTCAGGCAACCCAACATTTACTAGACAATTTTTTCAGCATCCTATCATTTTACCTATTAATCATTAGAACTAAAATCCCTCTGATTCCAATGATACTATAAAATTATTTTTGTCAAGGCTCAATATTTTCTTGAAACAAACAAAAAAAAATGTAAAGGACATATTTTATCTTCTTCTTTTTGATACCTCAATCAATACTTACTAGAGTTTATCCGTTAAAACTGTCCCAGATTCCAAGAGGACTAAGCATTCTGCCTCCCAACACAGATCATTGTGCCAGAAGGCACTGGTGATGCTCCAGATCAGCCAAGCCTGCTTAGGCTGCTCCCTNTTATACTGCACCCCAGCTCCTTCCATGCCACTGCTGATCCAGTTTTCTTGCGGGCAGTTTGTGGTAGCCACAATCCAGCTTTTAATTCACGGAACAATCTAATTTTTTATTCTGGGTGAAAAATACTTTTTCCTGCTATCCGAAAACAGTCTGCTGGAAACAATGTTACAGTTAATGTGCATTATGTTTATTCTGTGCTAAAATCCCCAGGGTACAGAGTTATGATGGCACTACAATTTTGGCAAGTAACATTTTTTCCTTCAAACAAAAGTATTATATTGACTAGGCTGTGCATTCTTCCTAGAAAGCTCCAATAAGGATAGCTATAAAGTAGTTTTCTTTCTAAAAAGCCAAAACCACAGGAACCACAATGATTGGCAGGAAAAAAAATAAAATATGGATCTGGCTGCATATTTCAAAATTATGAGACTGTGAGTATCTACATGGTGGTATAAAGGAAGATATAAAGTCTGACAGTATGAAAACATAATTAAACTGAAAATATTTGAGACAGAACACACACAAAAAGGTGTAAATTATGAAAGGAAGGTGGTCTTATCTTCTCACTCAGGCAACCCAACATTTACTTAGACATTTTTTCAGCATCCTATCATTTTACCTATTAATCATTAGAACTAAAATCCCTCTGATTCCAATGATACTATAAAATTATTTTTGTCAAGGCTCAATATTTTCTTGAAACAAACAAAAAAAAATGTAAAGGACATATTTTATCTTCTTCTTTTTGATACCTCAATCAATACTTACTAGAGTTTATCCGTTAAAACTGTCCCAGATTCCAAGAGGACTAAGCATTCTGCCTCCCAACACAGATCATTGTGCCAGAAGGCACTGGTGATGCTCCAGATCAGCCAAGCCTGCTTAGGCTGCTCCCTAAGCTTAGTAACTTAAAATAATAATTTAATACAGATAAGCAAAAGTAGGAAGAAGAGCAATTGGGAGGAATGAAAGTTTCAGATTAGACAGCAAATCTGGTGATGCAGACTGAGACCAGGGGTTGTTAATGATGCAGTGGGAAACCTGCATCTCCAAAGAACAGAAGTAGAACTAGAGGAGTGTTGAAGGGAACTCAAACTATCAGAAAAGAAATGAGAGTAGTGCAGACAAGGAGATGGTAAGCAATTGGGAAAGAAAACAGAAAAGTGGGCAGATTATTTGTGAGAATTCAGCTGGAACTAAGAACGAAGAGTGATAACAGACATGAGACAAGGAAATACCGGCTGCCTAAGAGGACGATATGAAGAGAATAGATTTAAATGGACAGGTGAAGTAAGAGTAGGAGGGAGAAAAGAAGTTGCTCTCAGCACTACACTTCTGCCCTGAGCAGAAGCAGAACACATGCAGCATTGCCAAGTCTTATTCCTCTTTTCAGGGAAGACCTGTGGAGCAAGGAACCCTTCCTATCTAGTGCCAGAAACCTCTGGTGTAAGAACTACTCACCTGCTATCAATTCCTACATTTCCTCAGATATGAGATTCGTGGAGTAGAATTAATATCTTAATCTTCATTTGCCAGTAGCAAAGTAACTTGGCAAGGTGTGTTTATTTACTAAAACAACATTACACAAACATTTAACAACTGTTAAAAGGGTTCTTATTGTTGTAAGATTAAACTCTTGAACGTTAGGAAATATCAGAATAAAGATGCAGGAACATTTGTGACAGAGGCATGGATAGTGTCCAATTCTTGAGAGCAGGATTCAATTGCCTTAATCTCATTGTCTTTTTTTCTCCTTCAAGGGCTGGATGAAAAATAGATTTTTTCAATTTGATGACAGAAAAGAAAGAAAAATTAATTGGGCAGGAAGGAGATCATTTGGGGATTATTTCAGGTCAAACTAAAACAGTGTTTCAAAGTTCTACTCCCTCCCAATATCACAAAATCTGTGGTTTCTATTCACCTGATTTTATTCATTTATTTATTTTATATTACATAACTTATAGATTCATGGTATGTTTCCTTGAAATAAAAATAATTTGCATTCTCTAAAATTCTCACCCATTTTTGAGGATAAAAGCATTTGCCAAAACAACTCGAATTTGAAATACATAATCATAACTTCCTTAAACTTCATTTTCAGTAGACACACTGCTAAACCAAATTTGCTTTCTAACATTAATGCAGTTTCCTGATACTTTCACAGCAATCCTTCAGTCTCAAGAAGAAATTTATGTGGTCTACTAGCAACAGCCTTCTCCACTAAATTGCACAAATAGCTCAGCTGAGCGTGAAGCAGGTGTTACTCAGGAAACCCAACAATGTGGGAATATCTTGGGTGAAATTTTATTTGCAGATGCCTTCTCCCAAACACTTCTCCTCAGACTCAGGCAACATGCTGACTAAGATAAAGAAAGGTGTCTCCACATGTTGAAATGAAAAGCAAAATCATTTTTGGCATGTGTTGGAAAATGTCGACCTGAAAACTCTAAATTAAAGTGGTGCTCACATCTACAATCTTAGTAATTTCTACTGCATGAGTACTTGGATTTCCAGTCTCTACAATGTTCTCTCAACATACCATTTCTGTAACTACGGTATTAAGTCAAATATATGTCTGGCTTGATTTTCCTGTCAAAGACTATAATCTTGTATTTTAAAGTTAAAATGTGTAATCTTTATAAAGAGCAACCATCCTGAACTGGAAGAGAAACTGAGAATTTTATCCACATTCATCCTTTTAAAAAGAGGCAGTAGGGATAAACTTGCAAAAACTATATGTAGGGAAATTAATCTTTGTTTCACGGAGAATTGTTGCAAACAATCTAGGCAGGGTAAAAAATCTCGTTAAAGACAAATAATACACACCAGAAACACACAAAAGAATCGGTTCTAGGTTTCGTTTTACTTTTGGGCAGCCAAGTGCTATGTTGCCTACAGGACCAAAATGCAGATTTGAGGTTTTAGCCTAATTCTACATATGTATACACAATAAATTTGTTCCCCATGCACAGACTTTATAAGTAATCTCTACGGAACAACTCAAAAAATCCAATCACTACTCAGAGGATTTATCATCTGATTTAACTTGTGATTCAATAAGAACAGATATACCATTAGTTTGGGGCTAAAAGTAAACATTGTTTTCATTACAAGAACTGGGCTATTATTTGGATTTGGAATGTGTTCATGTCCCACTGATCAAAATAAATTAAGTTTTGAAGTGTTCAAGTAGCTTTTCACATAAGAAGCAAAATCAGGGGATTTCCAAACATAAACAGGTGTTTTACTGACCCTGTTAGCAAGGAGGAGAACAAAGGTTGTTGAAGAAATGAGATTTAATTGTGTACCTGAGTGTTGGCCTCCAAATTAACACCTCCCAATTATTTTTCATCTTCACTACAATAATTAGGTTGCTTTGCTTTAATGCATTGTTTTGCTGCTTCTGTCCTCAATAATCTCAGGTTCTCAGGTCCACAGCAGTTGTCTCAAGACCCACTTAAAAGAGGTCATTTAACATTACCAACCTTTTGTATAGTCACTTGTCACAATACGGGTCTTGCCGGATTTCCATTTAATAAATTACATTGTCTGTATTTTTAATCTAAAAAGGTCCTTTCAATATTTTCCCTCAAGTTATAATTATCACATTGATTCCTTCATAATCTGTATTTATTACCTTGCTTTATGTAGTGCTTTCAAAAGGCAATTATCAAAGCATGGAATATGTATACTAGTTAAAACAGAAACACAGGAAGTCATACTGCATCAGGGAGTAGTCTGCCAAAATCAGAACTGGAATATACTGATAATGAAATTACACTTCTGCAAACAAAATGCAAATCATTATATATAATTCAGTGCAATAGCTGAGATCTTTTCCCCACAAATATTTAAGCAAGAGATTCACTGCTTCGAAAATGCTTAGTTTCAGTTAGGGACTGGTTTTTTTCTTACAATAAAACGAGATTTTTCTTTTCCTGTGACCAAGAACACAATGCCAAAGCAATCTTTAATGAGAAATACCATTCTCAGTCATGGATTAGAAAATGATGGCTAAAGGATGAAAGTTCCTCTTTAATGCCTGTTTTGAAAGGGAAAGATCTGTGTCTCACCTACAAAATGCGACAGATTCATGACAATAAAAGCAAATGCACCCTACTATCTATATGAAGAAGTTATTCAATGTATTTTAAAATACCTAGTATTGTATGTATGATTAAAATCTGATTGCTGCATTTCTCAGTACACACACAAAATGATTTTGTTTGAACTGTATAGAAAGTTAGAAATAATGAAGAAAACACTGCAAATCTTTCATAAATAAATCCCGGATATTCCACAAGATGCTACTGTCATATCAACCTCGATTTTTACCACTATTCAAAAGTGTAGTGTATTTCTTTCTGAGAAATATTCTATGCTGCACAGTGTGACATGCACTGCTATGCATATACACATAAAAAACTGTGGGAGAGGGCCACAGTGGGAACACCCAATGGTGAGAATACAGAGCTAAACAGAATAAGCAAGCAACAATCGCAGCATTGTCATCAGAAACATGTATTTGAGATGGTGATTTTGAGGACTGGTGTTAGATATTTGAAACCAGCAAGAAAGCAGCAGCAGCAAAAACAAAGCCTTTTTAGTAATTCAGAACAAATATGCTCACTTCCTTACAAAACATCTCCTAAACTAAGCAGGAGGAGGGCAAACCAGCAGGAATTATTTATCTGCAGGAATTATTTACAATGGCTTTTAGCGACAGGACAAGGGAGAATGGCGTCAGTCTAAAAGAGACCAGGTTTACATTAGATATTAGGAAGAAATTATTTACTGTGAGGGTGGTGTGGCACTGGAACAGGTTTCCCAGAGAAGTTGTGCCCTATCCGTGGAAAAGGCCAGGTTTGATGAGGCATTCAACAATTTGGTCTAGTGAAACGTGTCTCTGCCCATGGCAGGTGGGTTGGAACTAGATGGCCTTTATGTCTCTTCCAACCCAAACCTTTCTACAATTCAATGATTTTTATGTGTTTTATTTCTGCTGAATATGACAATATTTAATAACTAACAATCTAGTTGATCCTGAACTGTTCCAGAAGAGAAGCTACTTTCAAAAAAATCACAGATTCCTACCTGTATGCTTCCCAAGCTCTGCAAGAGTATCCTGGTACATGCTCAGCATCTGATCACAGTGAGCAATTACACTTTTGCGCATGTTGTCCCAGTGAGGAGCGAGTTCTCCCAGGTCTTTAAGTTCTTGATTCCTGTACCCAAAGGCAAAAAGAAAAAGCCCTAATTAACTCATTAATCTGGTGACACTCATCCAAATTAATCCAAAGCAAGTTTTTCACAAAACATAAAAAGGACTTCCTAACTGAAAAAAAAAATCTATTTTCACAATGCTTCAGCTCTGTTTTGAACTTCACAGTAAAGAATGCCAGAGAATAATACAGTAATTTGTGTCCAAAACTCATCTGGTATAAACACAATAGCCTGCAAACTGAAATACTATTTATTTCCTGGAGGCAAGAAGGCTTCTAGGCTCCAGAGAGCTGTGTTCACAACAAGTAACATTTTGTGAAGAAATATGCAACACCATTGTAAAGAATACAAAGTTTGCTTCTTTTCCAACACTTAGAGCAGAGTCGTTTTGATACACTACTCTTTGGATACTTTCATACATATCATAAACACATTTCTAGTGTTGTTTCAGTTTAACCAACACACAAGCCCTCACCACATTTCCTCAGCATACAAAACAAAACATACAAACTAAAAAACTAAACCACCACCAGTACCCTAAAACTCAATCTCCAGCCTTATAGATGTCATCATCAGGTCAAAATAGCAGTGCTATGGTAACCAAACATGTCACTGGAAATCCAAAAGGAAATCCTTTAGTAAGTTTAGTTTTCCTGTACACCCTTGAGAGCTGACCTGAGTGAAATTGAGATCACTTTAATTTCCTGCACAAACAAGTAGAGTTACAGTATACTGGGCTTTCTGTTTGGTTTTCCCACTTGCAAAGTAAGTTTATCTTTTATCTATCCCAGAGTCACTTTGGGGCTCCTGCTTTTAAGGAAACAGAAAGATCTCAAGCCTTCAAACATTTGGAATTTTTAGTAGGAAATTTTTGTTACACAACCAGTTTTCCTCATTTTCCTTGAAGTATCAAGAAGACTGTTTCACTGCCATTCTTGGAAGCCTCAAAAAAAAGGTTTCCAGAGGACAGCTCTTGCATACAGAAAAATTTCTGAAGAAAAAGGAAAAACGAGGAGAGAGAGGACAGAAAAAGGGAGGACAAGACCAGTGAGCCTTCAGCACTGGAAATAGAGCTCAGCTTACCACAGCAGATCTGACCATTAGCCTAAAAGCCTTAAAATTATTTCTTGAACACACACTGGTGTTTTCTGCACTGTTATTAGCTTTATTTTGGCATGAACAGTATTAGATTAAGCTATATAGGCATAATTCCACTCCTGGTTTACACAACAACAGTTAAGCACACTGCATTGGAAACAGAACTAAGGCATTTTGTTTATAGAGTCGGGTCTCCTATACCACGGTCTTATTTGGGTCCCGCGTAGCCCAACTTCCGCATTCATTGGCAGCTCATTAATATACGAATTTGTCCTGCACCCTCGCACGGTCCCCCCAGGCCCCCAGCACTATTTTGGCACTGCCTTGCTGTGTATTGGTGTTTCTATCGGCGCTTCCCGGTGCCTGCAGCCACTCCACTTCGGGAAAAAACCCCTTTTCTGCTTGAGTGGGGACACTGGTCTGGGGATCTGCTTTCCCGGGGGCTCCGAGGGGAAGGGGGGGGAGCCAGGTTGGCCCGGACCAGCCCTGAGGGGAGGAGTGGGGGGCCTGGGTATGATTGTCTAATTGAATATTCATGCGTGCCAGGTCGCACATGTGCAGTGGCGATAAATGGCCTCCTTCATCCCTGAAAAATCATGCTGCTAAGATGTGAAGCCGCAATATGGGGGTCGTGAAGTGGGAGAAAGTCGACTGTACCTGTCTTTGACAGAATCAAAATGGAAACACACATGAACTCATTGAAAGTTTACTAATGACATATGATTACTTTATTCCATTACATTTAAGGTGAAGAACAGAAGAGGAACTTTCCTTACAAGTTTTTAGCAGCTTAACATGAGACATCCCATTAAATGAAAATCACAGGCCTTCCTCCTAAGAAAAGCGTGTAAAATCTGACAGGATATATAACTTTGTTTATTTTCAGCAGAGATATTTTGGCCCTTAACATTTTTGTTGTCTTATTTAATAGTTTTAGCAACAATGTTAGGACCTGACTGACCTCCAAAACTTTACTTCTCCTCTTATAAGGGAATATAGTATTCTTTCTAAGAATTAGATCCTCACCCCTATCTAAGCCCACACCTGGAGCTGTTAGTCTCAAGCACAAGTCAAACAACAGTAGGAGTAGAAACCTTTTATCTCAGACTGAAATATCCAACCAAACCCAGAAACCTGTTTAACCAGTTGACTATGAGTTAACTCAACTGACACCAGCAGAACTGAGGCAGGAAAACTCAAATCCCACAATACCAAATTTAACATGTTTTCTAGCTCTCATTATTCTCAGCAAGGCTTGCATTTGTTTCATCTCAGAGACATGTGTACAACACTGAAGTAAAAATTTAGCCACTAGTATGCCACAAAAAAAAAAGACACATCTGCAATGTTTAAATAAAGTATGAGTGCAGTTTTATAGCAATCTAAAGCATATGTAGCATGGAAACTTTAAATACTACCTTTTCTGAATATATTTTCATTTAAGTGTACAGTAAAATCAAAACCACGAGATAACATGGTTATATGGCATAGATAGTGTTCTTCAAAAAAAGAGCCTCCGTGCACACTTTTTTTTCTAATGAAATTATAGAAGACATAGGATTTAGATTGTATTTATGTCTTGTGCTTTTATACTATTTGTCACTGTTGTTGTTGACTCAGTACAGCTCTGAGTCATGGTTGAAAAGGAATTATCTTTTTTATATCTAAGCTCCATCAACAATATTCCTTAGCACCAAGCTTTATTATCATTACGTGAAAGAACTCTTCAAAGATTAAACAGTGAAGAACTATGATACATATATTTCAGATTTGGAAATTTACAGGTCATACTAATACCCACAACCTTAGAAATTCTTAATCTGTTTTAACAATATTATAATATTTTTATCAGAACTTACACCATTGAATAACTTTAAAAACATACTTCATAAAACCACATTTCATTTAATAATTTTGTCAAACAACAAGTGTGCTATAAAAAAAATCAATACTTATCAAAAATATTGGTTCTACAGAGTGCAAATCAGTTACTTATTCAACTTTTCAGCGTAGCCATGGAATTTTGAGTAGTTAGTCAACTGAGCAATAAGCTCAGAGCAAACTCATTGTTGTTAAAATAGAACTATTTATCATCTTATTTCCCTGCTCCAAATCATCTCTCAAAATCTTTTCCAGATACTTGCACTCATCATTATGACAGATCTTGAGCTAAGCATCAATTTAAACTCATTTTACGGAATGAAATCCAAGCTTTGTCTACAACTGTATGTCTTTCTCTTGCTATTCAGCTCCTCAAACTGTCTCCTGGAGAGTATTTTCTGTTGCTGCACAATGTAAACTCCACCCAGGAGCAAGTCTTAATTTCCATTGTTTCCTGCCTTGATTAGTTCTCTCTGTTCCTTGGTGGCCTTGGCATAATCTTGCCCCATCTGTATCTAAGGAGAATGTGGATGAAAACTGCTTGTCCCATTCCTGATTCTCCACCTCAAATATTAGCTTATTTTTAAGCCTGCCTTAGGTACATTCTGTTTTTCACGTCCATTCTTTCCTTTAGTACACTAACTATACCAGCTTTCACTGAGCACTCCTCATTATGTTTGCATGCAGTTCCCCATTAAAAAAATCTAAAACTTACCCATTATCCTTTCTTCAAAACTCTTTTCTGCCATTAGGGAAGAAAAATTCAATATGGGATTCTGATCTATTTGTATCCACAAAGATGATTATTAGGAGAAGAATTAAGGGTCAATGATGCTAACACAGTAATTTTAAAGATATGAAAAATTCTAAGAATAAGTTATGAGAATGCTCAGGATCCCACAGCAGTGTTGGAAATATTGTGAACCCCCATTTCAAGCTTCTACTGAAAAATCAACAACTTTTTTTTTTCTCAGAATTACTTACTTTGCCCTTTAGAACATTTGGACTTTGCCCAGCCTTGGTGGATGGCAAGTAAGTCATTGCACAAGCTGTAACACTGATGTGTAGGATGGTTTAGGGGGATCTGCATCTGCTACCTCACCAGATATATTTTTGACATTACTAGCAGTTAAATACTGGCACCATTATACTTGAAGTAAAATTACATGCAATTTTTTTGTTCCAAGGAAATACTCAAAGAAGCCCATTATCAAAAAATGGTTGAGAATTGGAAGCTTGAATTAATATTCTGCCTTTTGATTTACCAACTCATGCCATTTTTATTTTTTATTTTTAAGAGCACCTTAGGTGTGTGATTATAGGAAGCTTCTAAAAGTACCTGAAAGAGGAACAATGGATTTCCTGTATGATTCATGTGGGTAATTTCTGCTTAAACAGCTCGTGCTTTGTGCCATGCACTCGAATGGCCATAGTAATAGCAAAAGACTTGCTCATCACTTTGAATGCAAGGAACAGCTTAAAAGTCTAAAGGAAACATATTCAAAACATTGATTTCTGTAAGGACTGCTTTGAATTAGTCATATGAGTCATCATGCAACAAAACTATTTGAAGGAAGTCTTAATATTGAAATCATGTTTCTAGTAGACTTGTTTTTGCAAAACTACCACCAGCTTCAGCAGTCCAGGCACCGCTGTAGAATCCACAGTGAAAACCTGTGGGCAGTGACAATAAATCAAAATAAAGCAAAACATCATGAAGATGTTAAAATGAGCAGGAGGAAAGAGAAGGGAGCAGTCCCTCAAAGCTTTCTTGGATCTGATTACTCTCTCAGAAAAGGGAACAGCAGGAAAACCATTTGCATCATTAAGGACAAAATACATATCTTCATAAATTGAAAGATGAAGTTGAAAGGTCAGTGCAATTAACAGGAGATAATCAAGAAGACATCTGATAAAAGCACAAAACCCAAAAATGCTGTGTGAAGGCCAAGTAGAAATTTTTTATACATACAGCTTCAAAAATGCAGTGATGCAATTCCCAGTGAAGCAAACATGACAAATTCAAAACCAAAGGAAAAAAAAGTAATTTTGCTCCACGAAGGAAAATTAGCTTCTGAAATCCATTTTCACAAAATATCAGAAGCAAAGAGCTTAGCAGGATTCCAAACAAGATGAGACATTTCTCAAGATTATATTGGCAAAAAATTTATAATATTATAAAGGCATCAGAATGTTGCATATTTATCAAACAGGAGCTTTTGAGTAAATATACAACATAAGCTTTGGCGTATGACTCAATCACTCATAAGTAAAGGAGGTTTAGAAGCTTCCCTCTAAGGAAAGTAGCACAGGAATTATTTTTCCTAACAAAGTTCACTTTAAAGTGTACATGTTTATGGATAACCTTTTTGAGTTTTTTTGTAGATAGAAGCACATAAGATTACTCTCATTTTTTCTATACCACAAGTTATGGCTCTATGATATAAAGGAAATAAACCCCTTACAAGCAGTAAAACATTCTCTCCAGAAATAAAAGAAGCATAACCTTTTCACTATATTGTTTCCAAAGCAGACAAAGAATTACTAAGGAGGATTTAAACCCTTCTGGGGAAGCTACCACAAAAAAGAATGCAAGCGTGTTTTTCTTGCTTTCCTCACAGTTTTCATTTAGAACCTCTTGAAAACAGTTACCATTTTTGTCTTTCTATAGAATTACCCAAAACTATTCCAGATTTTGGTAAACTTGGCCTGACAGGTGACCAAAACCTACTATATAGGTTGTGCCTACGTTTTGCATGTTGTTTAAAAAACCCCAACTCATAAAAAAAAAAATCCACATGAGCAAACTACACACTGCTAAAAAGCCAAGCCAAGAAATACACTAAAAAATACTTTAAAACATGTTTTTCTGTATATATATGGAGAATAGACTGGGGTTTGCAAAGGCTATATAGCAAAGGCTTGATAGTATATTATATTGTTTCTAAGAGCTAGAGTTTTTAAATTCCATTTTCTTTTCTATCCACTACCCTTTTTATTACCCCAAAGGGTAGACAATATATGAGCTAAATTAAACCCATTTCCTCCTTCCTGCTTTAAAACTCTTTCCCTTCCTTAGATAATTTATTACCTGAATTTATCTCTGAAAGACTCTACATCTTCAAACAGCATGATCATCTGAGGTTAATTCTATGATTTGCATTTAATAGCAGAGGATAATTCTCCTGCATGAGACGATTGCAGAGAGTCTCAAATTCGGCAATATTCAGAATGGCATCTCTGGAACTTACATGTCAATCCTGAATTATATTTTAGTAGCTAGCAATATTGTATAGAATTGTTTTAGGGCTGCTTTTTGTGTTTGGTTGTGGGCTGGTTTTGGTTGTTTTTTAATTCTAATTGTTTCATCAGAAAACACTGGAACCAGATTAGGACAATGTTGATTCAGTTCCATGATATAAGCAAAAACATTTTACTTTCATAGTCCTTATTTCCTTCTTTCAGCTTGGAACCATATATGCGACAAAATTAATCATATCATTAATGGAACAATTTTTTCACCAATTTATTAATCAGAGTTCCTCATTCAAAATACACTGTGAGTATCTCTGACACAAGTAACATCACAAACTATACAAAGTTTTTTTTAGTCACACTCGTGCCTTAACTGACATAAATAGACAAAATTACACCCAAGTTAGTGCTATTAGAACCACAGATAAGTAGTGGTGGGTTCAGAATCTTTAGTTAACAACAGAGAAGTTCAAATACTTTTTGTGATGACGGAATTTGAGTGTGTTAAAATAACTATACTCTTGAGAAAAAGACTATTTTTTCTTCAATATTTCATTGTTTTTAGTATATTTTGGGAGGCTCTAACAAGACCTACAAATCTCATAATTTGCTCAATATGTACTTCTTTAAGACCAGGGCATGCTGTGCACAAATATAATACAGTACGTCCCCACTGCATTGCGACCTCGCCATTGTAACCCCACGGATTTGCGAAGAAAATTTCTCGCAGTTTGGTTTCAGGCATTTGCGAGGCTCCTCAGCTGATGCATGGGCAGTGCCTCTGCTTCGCCGAGGGGTGGTGCCGGCTGTTCATCTGGGGCGAGGCCAGCCCCCAGGGGAGGGTATGCAGTTTCTCCAGCTCGCAATGGCATTTGGAGCCCTGCGGCACCGTGTCCTGGTCCCTGACCTGGTTCTGTGTGTCTCCTGTGTGCTCCGCTGAGACCCAGCGCAGCACCACCACAAGACATGCCATTCCTTGTTACTCAAAGCCCAGTCAAAGCCTGGGCAGTGCTGTCTCTACTAGGACTGGTGGATGTTAAAGGCAAAGAAACTCTGATACCAATGCCCCCCAACCCCACCATAAGCATCACAGGCTATTGCAGTGTTGCAAAGTTAAGGTTTTCCAGGCTCCAAGAATGCTGACCAGAGCTCGGGGATGGCCCTTCCCGTAATGGAGGCAGGGGGAGTGTGCGGCAGCAGGAGCCGAGGCGGAGCAGAGCCGGGATGCCACAGGAACAAGGGGCTGGTGGGGGGAGCAGCAGCGTGGGCTTGGGCTGCGAGCATGCACGGTTGCAGTAGCCACTCAGAAACGGTTCCCTTTGCTCTCCTGTGCTGAGAGAGACCGTGGGAAGGAGTGGAAAATTGTCCGCAGTGCTCTGGAGTGCCGGGGGGTGGAGCAATGGGCATGGCCTGCATGCATATTAATGACCTGAGCGTCTTTGTGAGTCTGACGTTACGCGAGACCTTAGGCATGACCCGTTCCTCGCAAATGTGGGGGTATATCTGTATCTGGCCATTGTTGCTGAGCATTGCTGACTGGTACAGAATGATGTCTCTGCGGTTTTAAAACCTTGTAGATTGCGCAAAAAATCTTCCCTGAAAGGACAGTCTTATTATAAAATGTAATATAACATTTTAAAGCTTCCAGCACTGCTGGATTATAGGGAATGTTATGTAGAGGTAACTATCACAAAGCAAATCAGGAGACATTGTTCCATCCACTTCAAACATCCAATGACAAAGTAAAATTCAGAGAAATTTTACTTGATTAAGTCACATATGAAAACTCCTCTTAAGACTTTCACAGAGGCAATCTTGTACTAAATGAATTGTGAACAATGAAATCACGAGGACAGAGAACTATGTAGTGTAAATATGTCACAATATTTCATACTTTAGTTTATAAATAAATGCTTTTTAAACTGATCATGTCTGAGAAGGGCAATTGTCTAAATACGATTTACAAAATTCAAGTTACACGTATGTTCATATGCTTATATTCTTCTATGCAGTAACTGATAGAGAATAAGAGAAGAAAGGTGTCACATCCTTTTTGATGAACAATGGCATAAATACTGCATATGCATGTATTTGAGCTACATTTTACTGACAAGTCCGGGAATTTTTTTAAGTGTTTACAAGGTTACTTCTATGAACATTTGTGCAAGGTATGTAGTAGAAGCAAGTTTTGAAAATCCTTAAGTGGACAGGCATATTAACAGTGTATGTCTAAATGTGGTTGGTTCAAATAGCTTCAAAAGTTATGGTAAGTTTACCCTAAGTTACTTTTATTTAATGCTATTACCTCTTATCAATACAATGTATTTGCAATGCAACTGCTCAAAAACAAATAATGTAAAAACTGGCATGCAAATATCCAGAAAAATCAAAGCCTACTCCCAACACGTGGCATTTCTGCCTGGGGCTCCATCTCTCTATAGAAGTTGTGTAATAAAAGGAAGTAGAAAAACCCTACATCTTTCAGACAGTCTCAACTTTGTCATCATTCTGTAATGGTACTTGCAAGAAATAAAAAACCGGACAGACAGGATAGATTTGCTCAAAAAGGCCATTGGTGATGGGGCAGGACAGTCACTCCTGATGCAGGACTATATTTTGTACTATGGAGAGAAATTTGCTTATGAGTTGTGACCACAAATTCCATGGGCCAAATTCAAATATACAACCAAATCTGAGTTTTGTTTTGAGGGACTTAAAAGAGCTTTAGAGGTAAATCTGAGACGTGTGCAGCCGCTTCTATTATAGTCTCCTAATTCTTTTGCTGTGCTGTTCCAGTTACACCAGTTACACCTACAACTGCAAGCTTCAATTATATGGGGCAACTACCTTTCTGAACAATTACTACAAACTAAGTATTTTTTATAATTATTAGGTTCAAAGAACTACTGGGCTAGTCTTGCATGACACATGTGAAATATCAGGAACATATTTGTGTAAAGAAGTATTAAAAACAGGAGAAAGGACCAATTGGAGCACCTCTAACAAGAAACTGAAATAATTTAATAATAAAAAACGGGAAAGTAGACTGCATGATCCTTATTAGAACAATAAAAATTACCACAGAGCTCCTATTAAAACTCCTTCCAGAGAGGTCTGAAGGATAAAATCTTTAATGCATGCATTTCTTTATGAATATTATTTCATCCTGAAAACCAAAGTTAAATATCCTTAATGGTTACATATTTCACAGTGTCATGTCAGTAAATGAAATAGTTTGGTAAAACTACAGTGTTCACTGTTATATCAAGAGATAAACAATCTTAAGAGCTATGAGAAAGGGGAATTTAAACTACAATTTAAAATGCAATACTGAATGGGATTAACACCTACTTGCATATTTTTAAAGGTAATTGTTTCAGACCTGATCATATTGAAGCCACAAAAGAAATAAAATGAAATGGGCTGAGGATGATAAGAAGTGGCCTCTGAAACAAAAATATTTAATCTTTTATATTAACTGGAGGAAAAGGGCACAAAGAAGAATACTCCAGAAGAGAATAGCCTGAAAATGGTACAGTTTAAGTTTTGTGTGAGCTCAACAACTGATGTAATAACATTGTCCTAACATACTTTATAGTTTACAGGACTCCACAAAAACACACATCTTTTCCATTGCAGTAATCCCTCCCTACTTTGCACTTCACCGTTTATGGCTTCAATACATCATAGTTTCCCCCCCCCCCCGGCTTTACCGTATTTACTGTATTTACTGTTACTTCACGGATTTTGGTGATTACGGCATCTTTCTGGAACTGACCCCTGGCGAAATTCAAGGGATTACTGTATTTTGAAAAACAAAGCCCAGACAAAGCAAAGCAGAAGCTCCAACCTACGCACTTATGTGAGGATGGATGACACAGATGCCCCTATTCCCACCATCTGTTGGCATCCCAGCAACAAGCTGTTGCTCCTTTTGGTTATTCTTCCCTCAGACTGATACAATCAACGTTGTCTGTCTTTCTTTCACATCTGCACTTTCTACTGGGCTTGAACAGTTTAACCACATTGGCAGTCAGAAAAATGAGACCCACTTGCCTCAATCTTTGAGCAATTTCTACTTATTTCTCAAAGCTTTTCCTTATTTTGGTGAGTATTGGATAATTATGGGAAAAAAATCCCTGGTGATTCTTTACTATGAGTTTATCCAAAGAATTGAGTTCTATAATATGAAATAACGGCAAGGGTTATTACTTGCATTGTGCCATTGGAGAGAATAATGTAGTAGTAGTAAAAGTAGTTAAAGTAATCCTCTGACATTTAAAAATCATTTACCCATGGGGCAAATGAAAATGTGGGAAGTGCATGAACCGTGCAAGTCAGCATAATCTGTTTTTATTGCTTACCAAAAAACCTCTCACACATTAGTATTCTCAAACAAGATGAGGCCATAAATGCTGAAACACAGTATTAAATGAATAAAATAAAGTATTATAACAATTCATAGGATTTTTATAACCTATCATTACCATGCATAAGCATGTACCAGTCCACTGACTTTATTAAAATCAAGATTCTATCTCCCACATGCTGTTCTATTGTTATAAAAAGATCCTACAGAAGCAACAGATGGGGTGCATAAGAAAGAAAAGATCCATATTGCAAGACAATCTATGTAAACCACAACAGGCAACCCCCTCTGATGGAAGGAATTGCCTGAAAGAGCACAGGATGGCTTTGGGAGCACCAGCTCACAGCTCTCTTACAAGTGAGATCAGATGACCCTCTATGTGAGAGGCAACTTTCACAAAGAAAGAGGCAATACCTTTTTCTACATCATCCACCATCACTGCAAAAAGAAGGCATTGTTTTCAGAGAAGCCCTGTTCTGCTTAAAATAATTTTCCACAATTTTATTGAAGGACAAGTTGTTATTTTAGTCACTGCAGTGGGAATTTCCACATACAAAGGATGTGGGGACACTTGTGTTCCCTATCCTCTTTTTTTCCCAGGCCATACATATAGTAATGATTCTCAGATGTCCCTCCTGGTCAGAGCCAAACATGAATAAAGATTTCAAACATACATTACTTTGGTATCCATTTCCTTAAGTGAAGTAATTTGCATTAAGCCAGAGGAATGTGATTTTTATTCTCATTGCTCCTTTATTAACTACAAAATTGGTTGCATAATGTTTGTCTGTGTTACTAGCACTACACAACCATGAAGCCAAATACTACAGTGTAGTTCACACCCTGGTTGTGTGCTGATTTTTCAGAAAATGTTAACTTTTCAGAATATTTATACTGTTAACTAAATGTTGACATTCACAAATTTAAAGTCATGACCTCACAAGTTCATTGCTCAGAACTTATGAGGTTATTGGAGTCCTTAAAATTCTGAGTAATCAATTCTGCTGTTCATTTACAGCTGCAAATTCTTAGCAGTCAGAAAGATCTCTATATTTTGTCCATTTCGTACTACAAATTAATATATTTATCTAACCACTTGCATGATTCCAACTCAAAAAAAAAATTAGTATTTTCTCTTGCTTCTTCATCTTCTTCCTTACCTTCTCATATCCTCCTTTATGTGCAGATTTATTAGTTCTTTAGGAACATGGAAAGAAAGGGTGGTCTCAGCCATCTGCTCCCGAATCCGCATCCACTTGTTGTCAGAAGTAGGGAATCTATATAACTTACAGATCTGGTTTTTTAACACTGCAGAGAGGAAAAACGGTATCATTGCTTTATTGTGGTTATATGACTCTCTGAAAATTTATTACAACAATTTCATGCAAAAATAATACATTCTTTCTCCCCTTGCTTATAGAATTTATTTTAGAACCATTACAATTCTATTAAAAGCATCTAATTTTTATTAATTTTTTAATACTATCATGTGGAGGATGAAGTATTTCTAGTACAGTAGATAAATCACATTTTACCAACATAGTAGGCAATCTGTGATTTTAGCATTTCAGTGTAGCGTGAACGTAAATATTAATATCTTTTCTTACATTTAAGATATAATTAGGAAAAACAGAATGCACAAATAAACTATGAACTTGCATGAAGTCCCCATCATGGCTTACCACCAGCTAGAGTGATTCTCATTGTTAATGAATTGCACAGGACAAGTGAAGCAACTCAAGAATTTAGCTTTGTCTGAGGCATCTTCCCCATGATATGCACACACAGAAGTCATTAACATAAAGAGAATGTGTGCATGTGCATTACAGGAAACCTGACCATTGATCATGAGGATGCCATTTCAGAGTTATTTTGATCACTGATGTGTGCAAGAGACTGCCACTACACAGAAATACACATCCTGTTGGTAGGTTACACACACTATTTTCTGATCATTATCGTTACTTGACATGGGAAATTCATGTTACTTTGTGCCTTGGAAGATTATACACCATGTTTTTTATTTTAAAGTTCTCACATGTTGGCTGCACTTCCATTCAGATCTTACAATGATGCTCTATAGTAAAGGTTGGAAATTTCTATTCTCTCCATCTTTTTTTCTTTTTCCCCTTCTCTTATTTTTCAGAAAGAAAAAAACATGAAGAAGCTGAGTAAAAGTACGTAGTTCTATCTGACTGCTTTGATAAGCTTACTTGGAGAAAAATGATTGTCATTTAACACTCACATCCACTTATTCCCAACATGGAATGACTTTGGACAGTGTCCTAGGGTGGTGTGTATATATTCCATATCTTTGTGTTTTGGCTTGTGAATACCAGTCCTTAGCAACACCAAGGTCATTTTCTCTCTCTGTCCAGAAGACGAGAAGAAAAAAAAATTCAAAAAACTGAGAAGCGGCAGTTGAAGAAAAAAAATTTTCTGGGGGTAGCACACACAGCGGCAGCAGAGGCAGGGANCCTTCCTGTCAGCCTCCTGGAAAAAGCTGCCTTAGAGCAGGCTCCCATCGATCTGCCACTGAGTGGTCTATAACTCAAAGGACTGTATTCCCAGTGTGTGCTGTGAGGAAACTGTTGCTGTCAGAATGACATCTACTAACAGAAATTTCAATTTCGCAACTCACTGCCACCATTAATGTTTATGTAGGCTGATTTATAGAGAATGAAAAAGACAAACCAAACTATTAAAGATACACAAACTGTCTTGTCTATCTAAGAAGACTTTTTAAACAGAAGTCCTTTAGGAAACAGGACCAGAGATTCAAGATACCTGTAATAAACCAATTGTTGGAAACTCATAAAGAAAGGAATGTTGTAAGTCATCATGTTCTAAGTAATTGTAGATGTATTGCTTTCTCTTCCTATCACTACTGAGATGTCTTTAATCATTAGTCTGCAATGAAAAACTGGAATCCTTTTTAGAGTCATTTTACCTTTAGTTATTAGTGATTTTATTTTCAAAAACTAAATTCTGACTTACTGTTATGAAATAAGGAAGTCTGGGAGGTGTTTGATAGCTATGGCAAATGAAAAACTGTCATTTCTTTTTGACTACTGGCACTCAAAGTACTGCAATGTTCAAACATCTTTGCAGCTTGAGAATCCTACCCACACCAACTTTACTGTCCACTACGAAAAAAAGAATCTCCAAATCCTGTGCTTACAGTCAATTTACACACAGTGTCTAGGCTTCATTATATTACTTGAGAAAATATGCTGTAATGTATGTTTCCTATTTTCCCCCTCTTTTGCTGAGATTCTTCTAATTGACAAAATCACTTTGGTCAATGAAATGAAGTCTCAATCGATTCACAAGACAGATATATGGCACCAGTCATCTCCCATTAACAAGATGTGGAATGTAAGTTTTTAGATTTCAGAGAGAGCTCTAGAAACTAAAGTTTAATTCAGGTCTGCCATTAAACCGAAAACTGCCAAATCAGAGGACAATTTTGGGTCGAGTTTATTCTTTTCTGTTGTGCCACCTGCTTAGTATGAAGCAGACTGGTACTTATTACCAGGACATTTCAAAGGAGAATTCCCCAGATGAAAATCACTCTTTATTTTAATTTTTTATATCTAGCTCCTACAAAATTCGTCATATGATGTTTTTTCCAAGAACAACTCTTAAATTTGCACTGAGAGACTATCACATTGAAAAATTCACATTTATCTAATGGATATATGTAGCTGCACAATCTTTCCTCCGCTCTCCCCACTATCACCACCACCGTCATATAAAAAACCCAAAAGGAAACATAAAAACTGTTAGGACTGCAGAATGGTAGCAAGGGAGGCAAAGAACCACTCTGAAAATATGGATCCAAAGTTGTGACTTTTATCATGGTTAGAATTATTAACCTACACTTCAAGTACTAACTGAATTCTCATGTCTTTGATTCAGGCCTAAATTTTCAGATGAGGATAATCTCAAGTGTGTTTTAAGTTTTAAAAATGATCAGAACATCTCTCTATGGGTTTAAGAAAACATCATTAACAACCTCGGAAAAAAGCCTGGCAATTTTTCACAAGGCATCCAAATAATTCTAGTGTGCACAATACTTGATGTTTTTCTGATAAACAAAATTACTGATGTCATGGGATTAAATAAAAACCTCAGTCATATCTTCTTTTCCAATTACAGGAATAATTGCTCTCTAATTACAACAAGTTGTCTAGAAACATTCTAGAAGGCATGATAAACCACCAAGTCGTAAGAACAACAAGACTAGATTTGGCTTTTATAAAAAGTACTTATTAGAATGACTGCAAGTTGCATAAATGTTATCCTTCTTGTATTTAGACAGTGATCATAAGAGACATTGAAGAAAAATGAAATTCACATGAACTGCAGTAGCTAAAAAAGGGAAATACCTATTTTAAAAACCTTTGTCTATAGTATGAAGCTTAAAAGCCAATGCCATATACTTAACTATACATAGTTTTACACATTCTTTTTTTAATTTGAAGACCTCTGTCTTTTTATTCCACGCAATACCCTTCACAGTGCATGCCCTATAAGTAAAATTAAAAAATAATACTCTTTTTATTTTCATTCCCTACTGAATATAGATCAAAACATATCACAGCCATACACTAATTTACAAACAGCATTTCTATTTATATCTTCCTTTGTGGCATAGGTGTAGTAGTCATATTACTTCGGGAAGAACAATTACCGTTTTCCTAATTTTTGCTTAACTTCAATTACTTTTATTCTCCTATTTATTGTCAAGTACAATTCATTTACATGCAAAGAACTGGCGAACTCTCCAGTGTTATAAATAAATAACTGAATTTTGAGACATAAATTCAATCTCCCGGGGTATAAATGGAATAGTGATAAGGCTCTGAAATACACTACTCATTCCCACTCACTCAATAAGCATCCCATAACTCACTTGAGAGCTGCAAGTTCCCTATACTAGGATTTAAATTTCAGAAGAATGCCAATGTGTGTCTATGCCTACAGGCCTGAAGATTTACACAAGGGTATTTTTAAAGTTTCATCATTTTGAAGGCCTGATAAACAACAAGAAACAGAAAGTACCAGAAGTCTTTACAACAGTATACACATGTACTGAGTACATATGCATATGAAATATATACTGTACTGAGGATAGTTCTTTATGTACACAGCAGGGAAAGTAGCACAGGCAATGTTGATGTTGTCAGATTGCCTGACACTTCTACCACATTCCTGTTAATGCTCCTTGCCCTTCAGTCCTTGTTTTCAATTGCCTCCATTTTCGCCATACTGAAATCTGGCTGGCTTAAGCCGACTATGTTTTGTTAAGTTTTGAGTTAAGAGGGTCCAGATGAGATGGTGTTAGGTAATAGGTTGGACTTGATGATCTCAAAGGTATTTTTCAACCTATTTAATTCTGTGATACCAACAAAATTACATGTAATTTGTACTGAGTGGATGAATATGTTTTTGGCAGAGCTAGTGAGGACTGCAAGATGCTTAAGGGCAGCACAGGTACCATATGAGAAAGCCAGTCTCCAGGCAACACAGAGACCTTTAATTCACATGTCCCCCAGTCATGGTGGCATGCTAGGGGAGAAGCCTGATGGGTTGGACAAAGAGCCGGACAGTACAGTAGGAGAGCTAAAATTTACTAAGAAAAGAAATTGTGAGTTCAATAAGAGGAGTGGGACTGAGAAAACCTGAAAGCAGTGCCTAGTGTCAGCAGGAAAGTGGAGGCAGTGCTGCGGTGAGAAGAGAAAGCCCCAAGTACAGGAAACAGACTGAAAAGCAAGTTCCGTGACTGCAAACTCTTTCCAATATCCTGCATGCTGTCATTTCTTGCTTATGCACCTGCAATTCTGCTGTTTCCTCTCAACTCCTTAAAAACAACCAAAAAACCCTCCATGGTGTGTTTGATTTTATAAACCCTAGTAATGTTGTTTTGGGGTTTGGCTTTAGTGTGTATATAAGAACAATAAATGTAAAAATGCTAAGTGCTGTCTATGAGAACAATAAATGCAGAAACGCTAAATGCTGTCTAGATACACTGTACACATCACATGAAAATACTCCTGACAAAGTGATTTTGGCTTCAGTATTCATAAAACTGACATCTACCTTGGAATCTCCAACAAAATACATTCCCCAAGCTACAGCATTTCCCCATCCTAAAGAAGTCAATGAAAAACCTGAATCAAACCCACACAACGGAGGCAACAAATAGAAAAAAAAATCAATTGTGTATCAGTAACGTTCTCTGAACGGAAATGTCATCTCTTTAAGATCCACTTATCTGGATGACATACAGCATCAGAATCAAACAATGGCTGCACTGAATTAGACCAAATCATTCAACCAGCTCTATATCTTGTCTCTAAGAAAAGCCATTAATAGATACCTAGAGATTCAAGAAGCTCTCCCTGCTTCCAGCTATTTCTAGTTCAGGAGCTTCTGGAGCCAGATGTAGTTCCTGTACATTCAGTTATTCTCAATTTACAAAATTTCCACGAACATATCTAGCCTTGATGAAAAGAAATAGCAGCTTTGTAGGAGAACTTTTTCCCTGTTTCTCATCTAATCTTGACAACTTACAGAAACAAATTACAGCATTCAAACATATATGGAAAAACTCAATTTTTGAAGGTTTATAATGCTTCCTTCAAACTGCAAAGCAAGTCTACTAAGTCTGTCCTATCAGAGAAGTAACATGAAAAAGTTTCAGTAAAGGATTTAAAACTTCAGTAACACTTCTCCTCAGCTGTATGCAGCAAATACACAGAATTCTTGACAGCACTGTGGTTTCAGATGGCCTACATAACTTATTTGTGACGTTACTGCAGAGTAATGGAGATTCACAATCTTGGGCTAATAAAACTTTTATGGCACAGCATATCAGCATGTAATATTTCTCAGTATAATGAAAGAGAAATAGATCCAGTTTAACACCATACACTCAAACCCAGAGTTGACCTAGAATTGAGAATGCCTTGCCAACAGCTCCCTTATTTTAGGGCCTAAGCTTCCAGATCAAACTGAAATTGCCACCCTATAAACTACGGGAGAGATCAGTTTGCCAGGGTATTCAGTTACAAATAATATATAATTATTTAACAGAAACCATGCAATGACATGACAAAAATGTATGAGGCTAATTCCACATCCACAGAAGTCACTGACAGCCTTGAAAGTCATTGAACAGTGAAGATACAGGAGATAGAGATTTTCGCACTCTTTCGGAGTGCATAATTGATGCACACTTCCTCATGTATCTCTGGAAAATGATACTGTCAAAAACATGTATAAAACATTAAAATATTGAACTTAAACATCTGTGCAACATTTGAAGACCCTTTTACAAGCTCTGATGCAAATCTGTGTGATTTCTTCCAGATCTGACAGTGTTGCCAACAACCATCTCTTACAGATGTTAGAGCACTTACCTGCATTTAATGAAGGCGGGTTGTCTTTACCGCTTATGCTTTCAGTGGCCGTACATTCATGAACCAATGCACACTGCAAAAGAAATGCAACCACAAATGGAGCACATTCAGGCGTCTGGGAGAAATCCACAGCAGTTTATAAACAGCGGGCTGAAAACCATCACTGATAATATAACTTCCCAGCCCTTAATTATAATTTACCTTTTTCCCTTTATATTTCTGTTCCAAATACAGTGCAACAGAATCAGAATTATAGCTGAGAAAGTGTTAAAATATGAGCAGCTATTCCATAATAAACCAGAAAGTTTTCCCACCAGTACAATGGCAGAAGTGTTGAGAGATATTAGTGGTTTAGATTAATAAGTATGTTTCAAATAAGAACTTAGAGTTTAAAACAATTTTGACAAGCTTTGTGCTTTCAAAGAGGTTTCCTTAGGCAAAGCAGTTTTCACATGCACAGTGTAAGAAAACATTTCATCAATTTTTAAACAAGGGAAAAGCAGAACTACAAAAAGTCTTTAAAATGTGCTCGCAGTGTGTGATTAAAATACTTTGTTATACAAGTGAAGTGGAAGATTTCTTTGGTAAGAT
>WEKX01010918.1:620-18392 GCA_013390025.1 Pitta sordida
CCCCTGCACTCAGCACTGGTTAGACCGCACCTTGAGTATTGCGTTCAGTTCTGGGCCCCTCAGTTCAGGAAGGATGTCGAGGGGCTGGAACAAATTCAGAGAAGGGCAATTAGGATGGTAAAGGGGCTGGAAGATAAGCCTTATGAGGAGAGGTTGAGGGAGCTCGGTCTGTTTAGCCTAGAGAAGAGGAGGCTCAGGGGTGACGTTATTGCTGTGTATAACTATCTAAAAGGAGGTTGTAGCCAGGCAGGGGTTGGTCTTTTCTCCTTGGTCTCTGGGGACAGGATGAGAGGTCATAGTCTTAAGCTTCAACAGGGAAAGTTTAGGCTAGATATTAGGAAAAGGTTTTTTACAGAAAGAGTGATTCGGATGTGGAATGGGTTGCCCACAGAGATGGTTGAGTCACCAACCCTGGATGTGTTCAAGGGGAGGCTGGACGAGGTGCTGAGTGATACCATGTAGATGTAGAGGATAGGCTAACTGGATTATAGGTTGGTGCAGATGATCTTCAAGGTTGTTTCCAGCCTTATCTATACTGTGATACTGTGATCTAGATTTACAAAGCCCCGTAGACTTGTGCCTATTCAGTTTCATCAAGTAGTTTCAAACCTGCTTTTTTTCTCACAGTGGGAGGGATTTCACACCTCCAGCCCCCACCTAGAGGCTGAGGAATTTGAGAGATGTGGGAAGCCAGACTGCCACTGAATACTGAGGTGAAGAACTTGTGAGTTCCTTAGCCTTTTCCTTATCCCTTTTCTCCATCTTTCCCTTCTCCTTTTTCAGGAGGTACACTCTCCTTGGCCTTTCTTTTCTGACCTATACAGTGATAGAACCCCTACTGGTAACATTTCGCATCCCTTACAAAGTTCCATTCTTTCTTGAGAAAGTTACAAAGTTCCTTAACTTTCCTGATCCCATTCATACAGAGCTGAACCATATCCCTATACCCTTCCCAGGTCATCTGTACTTGGTTCCACTGTCTGTGCATTTCTGTCTTACTCCTCAGTTTGAAGAGCAGATCCTTGCTTAGCCATGTGGTTTTCTGGCCTGCCTCTTTTGATTTCGTACACATGGGGACAGAGAGCTCTTATGTTCTAAGTGTCCTCAAAGGGTTGCCAGTTCTGGTCATTTCCTCTGTCCTTAAGAACAGTTTCCCAGGGAATCTCATCCACTAATTTTTAAACACCTGGAGGTTCATTATTCTACAGTTCAGGTTCAGTCCCAGCTCTGCTTTTTTTCAGGCTGATGTTCCCTGACATCAGTAACTCAACTAGGGCATGTTTGCTACAGCTGCCTCCAGTCTTAATCTCTCTAATGAGCTCATCTGCATTGGTGAGCACCGGGTGCAGGAACGCTTCTCTTCTGGTTAGTTTGTCCAATACCTGAACCAGGAAGTTGTCCTCAATGCAGACCAGGAGTGTGTTGAGTTGCTTGCAGTCAGCTGTGCCACAAGCAGACATGCGGTGGTTGAAATCCCGAATAGGATGAGATCATGTGAGCACAATCCTTCTTGTTTCTAAAGCAAGAAGTCTCATCAACAAGCTCCTCCTGATCAGGTAGTCCATGGTGGACACCAATCACAAGGTATCCCTTGTTGGTCCTGTTCTTGATTTTTCCCCAGGCTCTTGACTATTGCTGTTTCTCCAAGGGAGCTTTTCACAGTCTCAATTCCTCAACACCAAGCATGACACATCTGCTCCTCCTTTCCATCCCCTCTCTTCTGAGTAGCTTGTAGCCGTCAACTGCAGTTTTGCAGTTGTGCAGTTTATCACTGCATATTTCTCTGTGACCAATTAGGTAATAGTTTTCTAATTGTACCATGGTTTTCCAGTTCCTCTTGCTTATCCACATTGATGTAAAAGTAAGAGCCCTCCTTATTTCCTCTGAGAAGATTTAGAGGTTCAATCATACCTCGACTATTCACGCTTAATTATTTGCTACTTCAGGTATTCCCAGAAAAAAAAGTTATTTCTAATCAGTTATTCACGAATATGTCCAATCGATGCATGCGTGGTTGCTCTGCTTCACAGAGGGGCAGCACCAATGCTCCCTGTGGGGTGGGACTGGCACTCCCCCGTGGGTGGGTCGCACCTCTCGCTCGCTGGGATGGGTCCCTTCCAACTCAGAATATTCTGTGATTCTGATTTGACAGCCACCAATCACTCCCTTATGAGTGGTGTGGCGTTTATAGTCTCATGGTGTCACGAGACAGCCTGGTCCCATGCCACAGTGCCTTCCCCACTCTTGTGTGTCTCCGTGGTTGGTCCTTATCTGTGAAGGGTTATACATAGTATAACACATGCCACCATGGCACACCTGAGGGCATCCGAGGCCCCACGTGGGGATGCTTCATTGCTGGCTGCCCTGGCTCCTCTGCTCCTCCTCTGTCATTCTAAGCCTAGACTGACCCCCAGTGGATGCTGACTGAGCATCTGTGCATGNTCAGTATTTGCGGAGTAAAGGTTTTGTGGGACCCTCAGGAGACCTGTAATCTCTGAATCCAGAGGATTGACTGTATTTCCCTGCTGCTGCTTAAAATGTTGGTGTTTCCTGGTACCTCTGTGACACACAAAAGTATGTTCCCTTCCTGTACCACATCTAGTGTAAAACTCTACTAGCTGTACCACTATTCAGACTTAAGTGTGTGAAGTGCCTTGCTCAGGAACTAAAAGTGATTGAGATTCAATAAATAAAAGCAATCTTATTGCTGGATATAAATTTCTTTTTTTTTTTGTTATGGTTAGAATTTTGCATGCTCCTCCTTTATCACCAGATCAGCCACAAGTGTTCAATGACAAATGAAATTAGATTGTGTGCCAAGTCAACCCTGTATAACTAAGAGAATGAAATTTTTAGGACTGTGACAATGTTAGTCTGAATTCAAACAATAGTGAATATTTTTACTGGAAGAAGGGAGTGAAAGCAGGACACATCATTATTTGATACCATTGATGTTTGAACAACACTTTACACCCTACAACACTTTAGCAAGTGGTGTAGAATACAGGATTTTTTTTAAGTCTTAAAAATAATTTAAATATAGGTAGTTAAAATATTTTGAGAAATAATTACTACCTTTCTTTAGATAAATGGGCAAATCCTTTATGGAAGGACTCATCAGAATGCTTCCTCAATAATCAAATGCGCACCATCTAAAGTAAAAATAATCTTTATCAGGTAAGTTCTGTTTAAACATTTGGCTAAAAAGGTTTATTTTCTAGTGTACTCAAGTTTTCCACAAGTATTTGTTTTGTTAATTTTGGTAAGGTAGATGTGCTTTTGATCACAATCTTAGTAGTTGTTAAATGTCTTTGAGTTTTCTAGTTTGATACTTGTATTATGAATGTCAGAAATCAAGTAAAATGAAGCACTAGACTTATACTTGTCTTAAGAAATATGGTGCTGTACAACTACCTTCTTACTACATTCTTAACTCAATGTATTGCAGAAATAAAGATGCAGTAAATCAGATGGCTGTTTGCCCTGCAAAGTCAGTAGAGGCTTTGCAGTGTACTTCAGGGACACTTCAACATCAAGAGGTAAAGTAAATATTTGTTTTTCTTATTTGACCAAGATATTAATTTTGTTCTGGATAGAGGAATGCCCTGTCTGCTTAGTAAATACCATAAAAAAAGAAATCCAGTAGAAAAACAAATGAGATTTTAGTAAAGCTGCTAAGTTTATTACAGCTGTGCTTGATTTTGTTTCATTTTATATTCTTCTATGCTGTGAAGAAAGTACAGTAAACCCTCAGTACTTCATGGTTCTTATCTCACTGATTCAGTTCAGTGCAAGGGTTTTGTTTATGAAGGTGGCCCATTCTTTGCAGTGTTTTCGTGTTTGCACATGTGCAGTCCCTCTGCCATGCTGAGGGGCAGCACTGATACTCCCAGTGGGGCTGGACGCCCACGCCCTGCAGAGCAGGGGGGGCAGCGCTTCTTGCTTGCATGGGGACCGCCCAGAATTCATTCCCAGTGCTCAGAAGTGGTGGCTGCTACCCCCCAAGCCATTGTGGCAGAGCCAGGAGCAATGCCTGCCACAGCTACCAGGGCCAGGGTGGCACCTGCCACTGTGCTGGGGCGGGGAGCGGTGCCTGCCACTGCTTTTGGGGCCAGGAGCGGCAGCTGCAGCCATGCCGGGGTCAGACTTGGTTCCCAGTTTAAATCCATTTTGCTGCTGCCACAGAAAACCATGGAGTGGCCATGGCCACCCCAGGGAGTCTCCAGGAATCTTAGGTGGCACCCTCTGAGTGCCTGATTGGCTGGCACGCCAGCACCATTGCCATGGTAACAGGCTGTTGCGGGACCTGGACAGGCATGGCTGGGTGCTTGCCCTTTCTTACCCCCAGGCAGCGGTTCCCAGGCAGCAGGGGAACCAGGGGAGCCCCGGGCCACTGGTTACATGAGGAGCGAGAGGGAAAGGCCACAGAGCCACAGCAAAAGCCAGATTTACAGCAGGAACTTGGTGCTGTGCTAGCAAACGGCTGTAGTGTGGTGCCACCGGATCCTGGTTGTGGGCAGGCACAGCGCCTGTTCTCGCCTGCGAGTGGAGAGGTGTTCGAGCTACTACCTGCGGAGAGGTTGCAGCCAGATGGGTGTAGACCTCTTCTTCCAGGCTGACGACACCAGAACGAGAGGGCACGGCCTCAAGCTACGCCAAGGGAGGTTTAATCTTAATGTTAGGAAGCGCTTTTTCACAGAGAGAGTGATTGCACATTGGAATGGGCTGCCCAGGGAGGTGGTGGAGTCGCCATCCCTGGAGGTGTTTAAGAGAAGACTGGACGAGGAGCTTAGTGACATGGTCTAGCTGGGGAGTGTAGGGCTGGATGATCCTGGGCCCCTTCCAGCTCGGAGTGGCCTGCTAGACTGTGAGGGATCTAGGTTGGTGTTACCGCTCTGGGATGTGCTCTCGGTCTCTGTACGGGTGTTAGATGGTGAGTTGGACTAGATGATCCTTGTGGATCCCTTCCAACTCATAATATTCTGTGTGATTCTGTGTGTGTGTGTGATACCCTCCCTCCAGCTCATCTCCCAGAAGCAGTCTCCCAGGCCAATACAACAGGAGTGGAGCCCAGACGCCTGGTGTTTCCCGGGTCATGCTCACAACAGTTCCCAGTTTTAAGAACTTTTTTTTGTTGTAAATCCCACGAGTGCCGATGGTGGCGTAAGTAAGGTGCTGCACCCCCTAGGGTGCCTGCTCCCCACCACTGCTCGACATCCCCTGACCATGCCAAGGAAGGCACCACTCTGCAGAGGACTCAAGCACTCTCCCTGCATCCCAGCGCATTGTTGCTGTCAGGGACTTGCAACCCCCTGGCCGGCCATGAGACCAGCCGTGGTTGGATCCCTTGAGCACCTTTTTTGTGCCCCAGCCCCAGTGGGAAGTGGGAGCAGGTTGATTTGGTGTCTGTGAGGCTCAGATCCCACTGTGGCAAAGCCTGTCGCCTCTCCTATCCCTCTCTGGGAGCGTCGGAGGAGCTGGACATGCTATGCTTGGCTGAGGTTTGCTCTGAATGACAGAGCTCTCCTGTACAACACTTCACAATCTAGAAGCTGGTGAGAGAGGAGTTTTTTTCTTCTGTTTTTTTTATGGCAGTGTGGCCCCAGATCCAGGGCAAGCTGTGCTGTATAAATAAAGCTACCGCTCCCAGTAACTACCTCCCCTGCCTGCCCGGTCGACCTCTGAGGAAGGGCTGCAGGGCTAGGCGAGTTTGAGCTGAGCTGTCTTGCCCTGTCCCGACGGGGCCACTGAGCACAGCCTGCTCCTACCTCGCCCTTTCCTGGCAGGGCTGCACCAGGGAAGGCAGTGCTCTGTTGTTGGCTTGGACACCATCCCCGTATCCCAGTGCATTGTTGCCATTGGCTGGCCAGTCCTGGTCAGCTGTGAGAGTGGGCTAAGTGGAGGTGCAGGTACCCCAGGGATTCCCCCAGGACTCTCTGAGTGGGAAGGTGTCAGAAGCCATTCCCTTTGCTCTCCTGTGCCGGCACAGGATGTGAGGCAGTTCCAGGAACACCCCTCAACACTCCAGGGCTGAGGGGGATGGTGCGATGGGCAGGACTTATTTGCATATTCATGAGCTGTCTATCTTCATGGCTCACAGGCTTCGCGGGAGGGAGACCTGAATCCCCGTGAGTTTCAAGGGTCGACTGTATAACATTTTCACTGAGAGGGTAATAACAGTTTAAGGGAATCTAGAAAATTATCAGACTCAGTTTAAATGTCTGCTACTTTGTTTTGATGCTACATATTGGATTTATACTTGCTTACCATTCCATTTTCATCTTATTTTAGATTGATACCAGTGTTGTGAACTCTAGTGCTTTTTCTGACTTGAGTCTGTGTAAAAACATTCAGTATGTGGAACTCCCTAAGGTATGTGATGAAAATTAAATTTATCTCAGCCACATTTGTATTAAGTAGCCTGCATTTTTGTAATTGAGTCCGTCTTATGGTGAACAAGCTGTGTCTTTTAATTGCTAGAAGTCAAAAAATGATTTCTGGAAGCCTTTGCTTCCTATTTGTGAAGGGACTCAAAAGTTTTCCTCACATAATGGCTGTCTTTGAGTCATGGGTTACTTTAGTTTCACATAAATTTGCCAATTGCTCTGTGTCTCTGGAAGAAGTCTTCTCTTGTTCTGTTTGCAAAACTTTTGGTAACCATCTGCTGGTGGTTCCTCAGATAAAATCATTGCTTTAGTTGTTCAAAATAACAGCTGAATCAAAAATAACCATGTCCATTTCAAAGGAGTGGGTTTGAATTTAGAAGTGTTTTAGATTTATCTTGGTAGCCAGTATACTGTTTGTAGGTTGGCAGAATCTATTTCAGAAATAGCTTAGTTTAAAAAAAAATATTTGTGTACTGTGAAAACCCAACCTTTTGTTATGTTGGCAGGCTTCACCAGTCTTTAATGAATGTATTCTAACATTTTGTTATACATAGTACTTAACGATCTGCATTTTTCTGTTTGCCCCAGGATCAAGGAGGCTTTGGCATTGCCATTAGTGAAGAAGACACAATTAATGGAATAGTTATTAAGAGCCTAACAGATCATGGTGCAGCAGCAAAGGTATGAGAATATTTAAAATCCAATCAACGAATGAAAAATACTTTTTGAGTAGCATCCAGACCTCATATTTTTTATTGTATGTTTTTTCCAGGATGGACGAATCAAAATTGGAGATCAGATTCTGGCAGTGGATGATGAAATTGTTGTGGGATATCCTGTAGAAAAGGTGCTTCTGAAGTGTCAGGAATGTTGCAGAAATCATACCATTTAATGTAGGAGGTGATTGTATCTTAAACCAGCAGGGTTTTCGTTACTATTCTCTGACTTAATTTTCAAAGCTGGCTATAAGCCCAAACGCACTATCTGGTTGTGGAAACTACTACCAAACTTAAAGCTCAGCAGTTCTTTTATATTTACACACTACCATGAATCATCTCAGTGCTATAAATTACTTTATTTGTGGTTCAGACCTGATGACTGAGAGTCACGTAGTAGTTCAATAAAAGCCATAAACTATTGCTCATTAATGCCTCCACATAGCTGCTCTAATCTAAAAGTATTAGAACCAGTAAAATTAATACAGAGAAAACCCACCTATTTGTGGTTCACATATTCGCATATTCAATTAGTCACGGTTGGATTTTCAGCGAGTTGTGTGACCACATGCATGCGTATAACGTCCCAGACCCTGGATTCCGTGGCCAGGAGGCACCAAAAGGTGCTTCCTCCACTTTGATCAGCTGCTAAAGTGCAAGCCACGCTACCAGGACTGCCCTCCAGACATAATTAGTGGAGGGTGCATGGCTACAGGCAGGGGGTAGTTGAGTATTCATGGATTCTGTATCTTCACAGATTACGTAACTCCTGGAATCTGCCCAGACCCATCCCCCTGCAACTTCCAGGAGTGCTCTATACTTGTTTTCTGGTTTTCTAGTAATTGCTATAAATATAGTATTTTGTTCAGAGAAGACATTGAAAGACTGCCTCATTCTCATCTGGTATAGTTTGGTGAAGTTTCCTTAGAAAATACATCAAGAATTTTCTTTGTTCCTTACCAAGAAAACTTGCAGAATTGTGACTACAGTGAATCCTCTCTGTATCACGACTTCTCCTTCACAACCTCGCCCATTTGCAAAGCAATTTTTTCACAAATATGATTCTGCTGTCTGCAAGCTCAGATGGCTGAGACATGCGCAGTTTGACTCTGCTCTACCAAGGGGCGGTGCCGCGGTGCCTGTGGGGCGGGACTCACCCCGCCCTACCGGGAGGTCCCTGAACAGGGAGACTGCCTCACGAAAGTGTGCTGGAAGGGGGTTTCTGTTTCCCTGCCCTCTGGGGCCATCCAGGAACACTGCCCCTCTCTCACGAGACCGGTGAATGTTAAAGGGAAAGAAACTCCCATACTAACCTGACCCCTCCACCCCCCCACCCCCACGGTGGCTCGGGCATGGTGCAGGGCGGCATGGTGCGGCTCGGGCATGGCATTTAGAGACCTGCGACACCCTGACCCGCTTCTGTGTGCTCCGCTGAGACCCCGGGCGAGCACTGGGGCCGGGCCGGGCTGCGGGGGGGAGCAGCGGCGTGAGGTTTGGGCTGCGAGCCCACACAGTCACAGCTGCCTCTCAGAAACGGTTCCCTTTGCTCACTCGTGCTGAGACAGACAAGGAGAAGGAGCAGAGAACTGTTCGCACCGCTCCAGAGTTCTGGGGGGTGGAGCAATGGGCATGGCCTGCATGCATATTAATGACCTGCAGTTCTTTGCGAGGTTAGGCTTTCGTGATGGCATTGGCCTGTCCCTTTCCTCGCGATGGAGGAGGTATAACTGTACTAACTCTTGTTTACAGTTCCGTATTATGCTTTAGTTTTGGTTTGCAACTGAACATTCCAGTTACATTTTCATCAGGTTTTCTCCATATTGTTCAGTTTATTAATCTCCTGAAGACGTCCAAAACTACAGTGAGGCTTACAATCAACTCAGCCGAGACAGATAACCTGACTACAGCACCAGTCACTTCCAGCACTGCCTCAGCAGAGAGGAGGAATTTGCAGCCACGAGCAACTGTTCCTGCTTCCAGCTCACCAGAACCAGAAGCAGTCAAAAGTAATGTTTTCCTTGTGTGTCTGTCTTCACTGAGGTGACCCACCTTGCTTTTTGTATTCACTCAGCTCTCTTCTGTGCTGCATTTTCAACTGCTTTTGGATTACGTATTCATCTCAATGAAACATTGTGCCACTATACTGAAGACCTACCTTTTGCCTTCCCACTAGCCTGTTGCAGAGACAGAGAATGGAGGGATTTTCTCCTCCCTCTCAAAGGAAGCACGTGCCTCTGTCATGGTTGTCTGGATCTAAGTGAGAGGTGTTCCTTTAAATGAGAGAAAAGTCATGTAATTTTTGGTAGAAAAGGGGGTGGCTGAGACTGTCTTTGTAAGTAGCCAGGTTTGACTCTTTTTCTTTAGAGTGAAAAGTCGAGATATTACTGATGGATCAAAGCTATTGATTAAGCAACACAATTCTTAAGAAGTTAATAGTAACTTGAGTAATGCACATATTGTATAGGTGTTTAAATTAAATTTTATCCTAAATAGACTATGTTGTGTACAATATCATCTTCATTGGCCAGTCTAGGATCCAGGTACTTGATGGCGTAAAGCAGGACACCTGCAAATGAAACTACAGGATAGTACTTGTCTGAGGGGAGGGGAGAGTTGGCAGCATCGTTCTCTGGGGGTCAGCTGTTCGGATGTTGCTGTACAGTTGTCAATTAACTCTTAAAAATGCCATTTTAAAACAGTTTTTCTAATATCAAGCCCTTTTACTGTAACCAGGTTGTTTATTGTTTTAGACACAAGTAGATCTTCAACTCCAGCCATGTTATCCTCTGACCCAGCTACTTGTCCCATCATTCCTGGGTGTGAAACAACCATTGATATCTCCAAAGGGCGAACTGGTCTTGGTCTGAGCATTGTTGGAGGAGCAGACACTTTACTGGTTGGTTGGCAAAATATTTGTGTCACCCAAGTGAAATAGCAATAATAAAATTCAGATATCTGATAGAAGAGATTTTTTTGTCATTTGTTTATGTAGCATTATAGAGACACAGAGGAAACCAGTTTGGGAGAAAAAGTAAGAAAGCACTTCTAGAATTGAAAGTATAACCTTTTTAAATACTTTGGTTCATAAATAAATTTCATAAACTTCTTAAATATTGTTCATCATACATCTGACTTTCACTTATTATTGATGAATTATAGTAGGAATTTTCAGTTGCTCTTGTTTCAAAATGGGGTATGTTCTTTCAACATGCAATTTTATTTTTATTTTTTTTTGTTCATAGGGAGCAATCATTGTCCATGAAGTATATGAAGAAGGTGCAGCATCTAAAGATGGGAGGCTCTGGGCTGGGGATCAGATATTAGAGGTATCGTGATTTCTTTGGTTGCTGTAGTATGTATGAGAGGCGCTGACTGGACACCAGTTACCCACAAAAGCTGCCCGCTCACTTCCTTCTGCAACTGGATGGAGGAGAGAAACATAATGTAGGATCCATGAGATAAGATAAAAACTGGAAGAGATCCCTCTCCAGTCACTGTCATAGGCAAAACAGACTTCAGGTGGGCATACAGTAATACAGTCTTACTTCCATATTCACGGATTATGGTCTTATGAAACTTCTAATCTGCAAACACAGTTGCACCATAAATATGCATATAGGCCACACCCATTACCCCACACCCCATCATTTCAGAGCACTGGGGTGCTTTTGGCACCTGCCCATGACACAGGGGAGCAAAGGGGCGTGTTTCTGAGCCCTCTCTGACTGAGGAGACCCCTGACAAATCCCTGGGCTTCTCTTTGGCCATGCTGCTGCTGTCGCTGCTGCCACGCGTGCTTGGATTGCCGCCACGGTAGGAAAACTCACTCCGGGACTGCGGCAGGGAACGGGATTGGCGCATGCTTGGACTGTGTCCCTGGAGGAGGCTGCAGTCCACCAGGGGCAACCCCTATGTCCCCTGACTCAGGTTGGTGTGGGTCCATGCCGCAGGTGGTCTTGGAGTTCGGGAACCCTTTGCAACACTGCAGCACACCCTTATGGTGGTGGGTGGCATTGGTGTTGGAGGTTTTTTGCCTTCAACTACAATACATCTGCCAGGCCCAAGTGTGGGAGCAGCAGCGGTGACTGTATGGACCCAGCAGAATGGCACATCCTCCTGCAGCAGCAGGGTAGGGCATCAGGGAACAGAAACCTCCTCCTGGCACGGCAGCAGTAGTGGGGACACGTCCTGCTGCTGCCCCATCCCTGCACATAGCGCTTGCCCCAGCACCACCGTGGCAAGACCAGAGACACTGTCCCGGCCACACTCCATGCCGTGTGCCAAGCCAGAGCAGGGAGCCAGTACACAATCTCAGGACCTCATCACACTGTGTTCCAGGACAGGGCACCCCCACCTGCCATCTGACAGGACATGTGAGCGAATGGAATCTTCTGTGCCCCTTTGCCATTCATGGAGGTGGAAAGTGGAGGGAAGCTCCTGCCACAGTCCCTGTAGAAGAGAGTGCAGCACTGCAGGAGCACTTTCTCTGGGGCCATGTATCACCAGGTGCACCGGGTGCCAGGCTTCTGGGGACACACAGCACCTGGTATTTGGCTTCTGTTGTAGTTAGCTCTGCTGGGGCTGCCCCATGTGCCCTTGCTGTGGCTGGCCCAATACCACTGGCAAACCTTCTACCATCGGCTAGGCTTAGAAAGACAGGTCCCTATGTGTCTGTGTCTGCCAGGACAGCCCTAAAACATGCTGTCAAACAATGCCATTTTGGTTTCTGTGATAGAAACACTATGGAGGACGCGACTTCTGCGGAGCTGGTCTGGATATCAGTGCCTGTCTACGGCCCAGGGTAGCCAAGGCAGCCGGCACAGATGTATCCCCGCGTAGGCCCCCATGTGCCCTGAGGCATACCGCAGTTGTGTTTTGGACTACATACAGATTATTGTGAGTTGGAAGGGACCCACAAGGGTCATCGAGCCCAACTCTTAAACCACACCACTGTCTACTTGGCGGGAATCGAACCCTGGTCTCCCGCATGGCAGGTGGGGACACTCACCACTGTACTAACCCTTCCCTGATAGGGACCGGCCACAGAGACACACTCAGGATAACCTTTCCTGGCTCCAGAGCAGGGAAGGGACTGTGGCACAGGACCTCACCATGGCATGGTGCTGTGGGACTATAAACACCACGTAACCTCCACAACACTCATAAGGGAGTGAGCTGTGAGTGTCCCCAGTGAGTGAGAAGCGCTGCCTGCCCAGCCTGCCGTTACACAATCCCAGCACCTTGGCACGCTGTGTGCCAGGACAGGACAGGCTTAGAATGATGGGGGAGATGGCAGCTCTTTCTCGCTAAGCACACACAGTTTGCTCCCTTATGCGTGTTGCGGAGGTTACACGGCAGGGAAGGTTTATAGCACAGTGTGTGTACTCCTGCGGCGCCACCCGTGCCTAGAACAAGGTGTCCTGCCGCTTCTCCCCTTGGGTGTCCCAGCATGAGGTGCTGTCAAGATTTTGTCCCCGCCGGCAGCNTCAGGATAACCTTTCCTGGCTCCAGAGCAGGGAAGGGACTGTGGCACAGGACCTCACCATGGCATGGTGCTGTGGGACTATAAACACCACGTAACCTCCACAACACTCATAAGGGAGTGATCTGTGAGTGTCCCCAGTGAGTGAGAAGCGCTGCCTGCCCAGCCTGCCGTTACACAATCCCAGCACCTTGGCACGCTGTGTGCCAGGACAGGACAGGCTTAGAATGATGGGGGAGATGGCAGCTCTTTCTCGCTAAGCACACACAGTTTGCTCCCTTATGCGTGTTGCGGAGGTTACACGGCAGGGAAGGTTTATAGCACAGTGTGTGTACTCCTGCGGCGCCACCCGTGCCTAGAACAAGGTGTCCTGCCGCTTCTCCCCTTGGGTGTCCCAGCATGAGGTGCTGTCAAGATTTTGTCCCCGCCGGCAGCTTTCCAGGGAGCACCTGTGGAGTGCGAGTGAGAACTGCTGACCCCCTGCCCTGCTGCAGCCCCAGGGAGAGCTTCCCCATGGCTGCAGCAATGCAATCATGCGCAGCGGCCCAGCGGCAGCTAAAGTGGCAGTCTGGCCAAAGGGAAGTCCAGGGATTCTCCAGGGGTCTCCACAGTTGGAGAGGGCTCTGAAGTGCTTCCCTTTACTCCCCTGTGCTGTGAGAGGCCATGGGGAGCACCCTGGAGCAGTGGAGGACGGGGAGATGAACATTGTCTATGTGCATATTCATGCTCNGCACAGTGTGTGTACTCCTGCGGCGCCACCCGTGCCTAGAACAAGGTGTCCTGCCGCTTCTCCCCTTGGGTGTCCCAGCATGAGGTGCTGTCAAGATTTTGTCCCCGCCGGCAGCTTTCCAGGGAGCACCTGTGGAGTGCGAGTGAGAACTGCTGACCCCCTGCCCTGCTGCAGCCCCAGGGAGAGCTTCCCCATGGCTGCAGCAATGCAATCATGCGCAGCGGCCCAGCGGCAGCTAAAGTGGCAGTCTGGCCAAAGGGAAGTCCAGGGATTCTCCAGGGGTCTCCACAGTTGGAGAGGGCTCTGAAGTGCTTCCCTTTACTCCCCTGTGCTGTGAGAGGCCATGGGGAGCACCCTGGAGCAGTGGAGGACGGGGAGATGAACATTGTCTATGTGCATATTCATGCTCATGGATTGGGCGATTCGCTCAACTTCCAGGAGACCCGTAACGAGAAGGGCATGAGAGGTGGGAATGAGGGTTACGGTCAGTTCATCACAGGTTGTTTCCTGCCGCTGCTCAGGGAGAGGAGTCTTTCCTCTGCTCCACCATGGGGTCCCTTCCATGGGAGACAGTCCTTCATAAACTACTCCAATGTGTCCATCCCACTGGCAACAGTTCTTCAGCAGCTGCTGCAAATGGGTCACTTTTCCATGGGGTGCAGTCCTTCAAGCACAGGCTGCTCCAGCATGGGCCTCCCACAGGCTCCAGTTCCTACCTGGAAATCCTACTCTAGTGTGGGCCTCTCTCCCCAAGCATCTGCAGGTCCTTGCCAGGACCCTGCTCCAACATGGGCCTTCCACAGGGTCACAGCCTCGTTCCAGCATCCACCTGCTCCAACATGGGCTCCTCCATGAGCTGCAGGGGCACATCTGCTCCACTATGGTCTTCACCACATTCTGCAGGAGAACTTCAGCTCCAAGACCTAGAGCACCTCCTGACCCTCCTTCTCTACTGACCTTGATGTCTGCATTGTTATTCACATGATCTCGCTACAGTTTTCTCTGGCTGCAATTTTCTTCTGCACAATAACTCCTTTTTCTTCACAGAGGCATTACTATCATTCTTGATGGGCTCAGCCTTGCCAGCAGTGGGTTTGTCCTGGACCTAGCTGTCATTGGCTCTGCCAGACATGGGGGAAGCTTCTTGCAGCTTCTTATAGAAACCATCTCTGTAGCTACCCCATGCTAACAAAACGTGGCCACAGAAACACAATATAATTGCTTCTGTTTTCATTGCTAGTAGGTTTGTTTTATTTGTCTGCTGGAAAGTGCTTCATACTTTACCATTTTATGCTTTCATTGCAGGTGAATGGAATTGACCTTAGGAATGCCACACATGATGAGGCCATAAATGTCCTTAGACAGACTCCCCAAAAAGTTCGTCTGACTGTGTACAGAGATGAGGCCCAGTACAAGGAGGAAGACATGTATGATGTGCTCAATATAGAGCTCCAGAAGAAGCCTGGCAAAGGCCTTGGGTTGAGTATTGTTGGGAAAAGGTAAATAATGTACCTGGAGAGTAAATGTCTGAGATTGCTGGATGTGGTCATGTTTCTGTTGGTGCTCAGATCCTCTGGTGGTCAGATTTTCTGGATTTGATGGCTGTACACATAATTTTTGTGTCTAACTAATTAGGTTTTCCTAGAGGAACTACTCTATTGTTATTCAAAAGAAAACTGAGACAATGTTTATTGCCTTCCAATAGCAAGCCATAAAAATGACCCTCAAACAGTGCTGTAATGCAAAATCCATATGTGTATTTGCAGAAATGATACAGGTGTGTTTGTGTCAGACATCGTCAAAGGAGGAATAGCAGATGCAGATGGCAGATTGATGCAAGGAGACCAGATATTGACAGTGAATGGAGAAGATGTCCGAAATGCTAACCAGGAGGCTGTTGCAGCTTTGCTAAAGGTATTGGGGAAAGAGAAGGCAGATAAGAATGAAAAACTGAAGTCCAGATTCTTTGAAAGAATTCTTTACTCAGATTAAGTTCAGACTCTTACTGGGGTGTCAGTGAGATGAGCTGTGGATTCAAATTCAAGCTTCCTGAAATGTAGAGCTTTCAGATTTTGGTACTTTGCTTGATGAAAATGGGACTAGTGGTGGTACAGAATGCCTTGTATTTATAGGGCAATAGAACACCATTACCTAGAACAACCTAAAATTAGCTCTATATTTTCTCCAACAAACTGATAACTGGTTAACTGTTACATATGTTCAGAAAGATATGCAGAACTAATTTTAAATGATGGAGAATTCATCAGAGTAGTTGTGCCAAAGTGATTACTTCTGTAGTTCATTTACAAGGACCTGTAGTGATAGGAGAAGGTGAGATGGTTTTAAGCTGACGGTAAGTTTAGATATTCAGAAGAAATTCTTTGCTGTGAGGGTGCTTTGGCACTGCAGAGAAGCTGTGGGTGCCCCATCCCTGGAAGCGTTCAAGGCCAGGTTGGGTGGAGCTCTGAGTAACCTGGTTTAGTGGAAGATGTCCCTGCCCGTGGCAGGGAAGTTGGAACTGGATGGTCTTTACAGTCCCTTCTAGGCCAAACCATTCTGTCATTCTGTGATTCTGTGATAATTGATAATGTTGACCTTTTTTTTTTATTATGTATGTCAAGTGCTACCTTATGTCTATTAAATACTACAATAGATTTTTCAGTGACCAAGGCATTCAATATAAGAAATTTCTTATTTGCCTCTCTTAGAATCAGGATTTCTATTCTCAGTAAATTTTGTGCTTCTGATATACTTCCCCTATTTCCGAATCAGAAGAAAGTGAGATATACCAGAATCGTTCACCTCTTCATGCCTGAAATTTCACAGCTTCACCTCTTCAGGGTTTTTTTTTCCTGTGAAGACACTATAGACTTCCCTCGATTCTTCATGACATTTTTCCATGTCATGTGAGCAGAGGACAGCTGCGCATGCACAGAATGCCTCTTCTGTGCTGGGGGTGGGACCAGCTTGCCCCATGGGATGGGGGGGCAACGTCTCTCAATGTCTCGGGGACTGCCCAGAGTTGGCTGCACCACACCCCCGCTGCCACACTGAGCAGTCTCGGAGCCACACCAAGCACCCTCTGCTGCCCTGTGCAGTCTCAGAGCTTCACTGAGCACCTGCTGCCACCAAGGACGACCCTGGAAAGATGTACCCACCTCACCAGGAGAGGGATGGGGTGAACAGAACCCTCCCATGTTGTAGCACAGCAGCAGTCTGCCCTCCACTCCCCTGTTCCTGCCTGCCTCACCAGGAAGGGGAAGAGAAGATCCCCTTCGCTCCCCTGTCCTGTCACATCGAAGAGGAGGCAGCACGGAAGCAGGGGCTGCTGAATCGGGAGGCTTTCAGGTTCCAGTACCAAAGCCCAGCATCCATTTAAATCGAAGAGGAGGCGGCACGGGAGCGGGGGCTGCAGAATCAGGAGGCTTTCAGGCTTCCGGGTTCTGCCTATTTAAAGGCACTAAACTCCTGGGAGCACGGTGACTTGGAACGCAGCGAACAGGAGTAGGCTAACAGGGTCATTGAAAAGCTTGGAGGCAGTTAGCACGACAGTTTGCACAGGCAGGTTGTGCGGGCAGGTTGCTGATGCCGTCTTGGTGTCTTGTACTACTTCTCTGATCTCTCTTTATCCTCTCCCTCCCCCTGTCAGAAATGATAGTTAAGAAACCCAAGGTTGTGAGAAAAAGATGCGCGATTATGCAAACATCATCAGCCCTCTTTAAAGATGTGTCTGTCCAGACTACTGGCTGTAGGGAATGCCGGGGTCTTCAGATAGAACCAGATGGAATAGATAAGAATCTGTCCATTTGATGTGAGCAGATAAATGACGTGCTCCTCACAGTCGCAGACCTTAAGGAGGAGTTTGAAAGGCTCCGTAGTATTAGGGAGGGTGAAAGGGTGATAGACTGGTGCAGTCAAGTCACTCGTGGGTACTCAGCAAATGGAGCAAATGGAAGAGGTCGAGGCTTTGACTGACAAGGAAGAAGTTAGAGAACTCCTGGATAATGAGGATAATGAGGATAATGAGTGTTGGGAGTAGGTCTGTTATGGAAGGGGTAACTCCTGCCCCCCTCAACCATTGCAGATGCCATCCATCCACCTGCCTTTGGAGAACAGGTTTGGGGAGCTGGATTTTGGTGACCAAGATGCAGAGGAAAGGGAAATCATTCTAGCCAGGGAACACCCTAAGAGCAGCTGTAATAAAAAAATAGTCAAAACCTCTTGTAGTAAAAAGAAGAGAAGGGTGGTGGTCATAGGTGACTCACTGTAAAAGGGACCAGAGGGGCCCGTGTGCAGACCTGACCCATCCCACAGGGAAGTCTGCTGTCTCCCAGGGGTCCAGGTCTGAGATATCACTGTGAGGGTACCTGAACTTATTAAATCTTCAGACTACTACCATTGTTATTGGTTCAGATTGAAAGTGATGAGGCAACTGAGAGAGGAGTTAAAACAATTAAA